>CAKJTW010000402.1:0-79135 GCA_917880005.1 Nanger dama | reverse complement strand
CTTCTAGAGGAAAACATAAAATAAGAAACACTCTCGACATAAATCACAGCAGGATCTTCTATGACCCACCTCCCAGAATATTGAAATAAGCAAAAATGTACACACTGTGGCTGATTCCATGTCAATGTTATAGCAAAACCAATACAATATTAGCAATGTAAGAATAAAGTAAAAATAAAATTAAAAAAGAATGAAAAGGAAAAAAAAAATATAATCAATCCATATAAACACTTTCTCTAAATGAGACTGAAGGCAAAAATTTTATGAAGCAAAATAATTTAAATAATGTTTCACAAAAATTCAAGCTCTCTTCAGACATTTGGTAACAGTTAGGATATTAAGCAAAAAAATAAAAATAAAAAAACAAATGAGATCTAATTAAAATCTTCTGCACAACAAGGAAACTATAAACAAGGTGAAAAGACAGCCTTCTGGATAGGAGAAAATAATAGCAAATGAAGCAACAAGACAAAGAATCTCAAAATATATAATCAGCTCCTGCAGCTCCAATTCCAGAAAAAATAAAAGACTCAGTCAAAAAGTGGGCCAAAGAACTAAACAGACCCATTTCTCCAAAAAAGACATACAGATGGCTAACAAACACACGAAAAAGAGGCTCAACATCACTCATTAGTCAGAGAAATGCAGATCAAAACCACAATAAGGTACCATTTCACGCCAGTCAGAATGGCTGCTATCCAAAAATTACAAGCAATAAACGCTGGAGAGGTGTGGAGAAAAGGGAACCCTCTTACACTGCTGGCGGAATGCCCAAACTAGTTGCAGCCGCTATGGAGAACAGTGTGGAGACTCCTTAAAAAACTGGAAATAGAAACTGCTTTATGACCCAGCAATCCCACTGCTGGGCATACACACTGAGGAAGCCAGAATTGAAAGAGACATGTGCACCCCAATGTTCATCACAGCATTGTTTATAATAGCCATGACATGGAATCAACTTAGATGTCCATCCAGTAGACGAATGGATAAGAAATCTATGGTACATAATCACAATGGAGTATTACTTAGCCATTCAAAAGATACATTTGAATCAGTTCTAATGAGGTGGATGAAACTGGAGCCGATTATACAGAGTGAAGTAAGCCAGAAAGAAAAACACCAATACAGTATACTAACACACATATATATATGGAATTTAGAAAGATGGTAATGATTACCCTATATGTGAGACAGCAAAAGAGAGACACAGATGTGTAGAAGAGTCTTTTGGACTCTGTGGGAGGGAGGGTGAGGGTGGGATGATTTGGGAGAATGGCATTGAAACATGTATATTATCATATGTTGAATGAATTGCCAGTCCAGGGTTCAATGCATGATACAGGATGCTCAGGGCCAGTGCACTGGAATGACCCAGAGGGATGGTATGGGGGAGAGAGGTGGGGGGGGGTTCTGGATGTTCAAGCACATGTGACACCCCCGTGGCAGATTCATGTTGATGTATGGCAAAACGAATACAATATTGTAATTGGCCTCTAATTAAAATAAATAAATTTAAAAAAAATCTACAGTACTCTAGCACATGTAAAGTCATGTGTCTTATGCAGAAAACATTTGAAATTTATATATAAGTGTATATATATGTAAGTGACATACACACATATGTATGTGGGACATATACACACATGCATGTATTTTATCATATACACACCTCCTATATACATATGATAAATATGTTATACATGAACATCTGCATGTATACATGTGATAAATATAAAATATAGGTATATATCTAACAATACATTTTTACTAGGGAATCATATATAGACATAGAGATTCAGATAAAGTACAGGAAAACAAATACATAGCCAGATGTATATAGATGAAGTGGATAAATTAGTGTGTCTGGTAGCATTCTAAAAAATTATCCATATCATGTTTGGGGAGAGTTGACCTAATAATAGCCATAATAAAAAGGTGAAGCATGCCATGGGATGGAGTTGGAGATTTGTTTAGTTTTGTTAAATCAATAATAAAGTAAACACAAGAAAGGTGAGATACCTCCGAGAATGAAATAATCTAGGTAACAAATAGAAACAGTACACTTTATTTCCTTTTGAAACCACTCCTTAGGTTGCTAAATTCAGGTATTTTAGCAATAAAGTTTACTGTATCTTTTCCTGTAACAGAATTAGGTGCTTTCAATACCACCAAAAAAGTAGATCAATACAGGTAATAAATCTTTTTAAACGCCTTTTAACCGTCCAGCTCTTTATATGCTGAAGGGTAATCAGTAAGCACGCAGAAAAATGGTGCATGATTCATCTTTTAAGGCAATGCTATTCTATGACACAATGCCAATAACTCTGAATGCAAACGCCAAGATCAATTTCACTCTCGAAAATTATTCAAACCAAGTGATAGAAAGGGATCACTTTTATTTATAAGTATATTACAAAAACTTTTCATGAGTATAATAATTAGGTTATATGTGCTATTTTGCAGAAAAAAACAGTGGCTTTATATTCTTAACTTTTTATTGGAGTATAGCTGTTTTACAGTATTGGGTTAGTTTCTGCCCTGCAGCAAAAGTGAATCAGCTATATGTATATGCACATACCCCTCTTTTTGGATTTCTTCCCATTTAGTTCACCACAGAGCACTGAGTAGAGTTCACTGTGCTACACCATAGATTCCCATTAGTTATCTATTTTAGAGTGTATATATGTCAATTTCAATCTCCCAAATTACTGGAAAACAGTATTTCACAGTGATTTTCTTGAGATAATAATCACAAGAACTATATTTTTTAAAATAGATGAAATCGAATTTGGATTTTTCATTTTCATATTATATGGACATTTCCTTGCACACAATTATATCTGATTCAATTTTTAAAACTTTATTTTTCTTAAAAGTCAAGTTAAAACAGTAAACAAAAGTTTTTAATAACTTTTTCCCATGAGCACACACATTTACAGCATTTAACAATTTTCTTATTTTTATAGTTATATTTGATTATCTTGTAAATATGAAATGTCTCATAGAGACCTCCATGGATAGTTACAATGAGGTAAATGACAATTTGCCTTATGATATTTTAATCTTCCTAACACAGCAATAATTTGGTGCTAAAAGATTGCAGATTCATTTATATTATTATTTCCCCAGTTGAGAAATTTTATGCATGTGTCAAATTCATAAAACTTTATACCATAAAGAGAGCAATCTCACAGATTGCAAATAAAAGCCTGAAGAGGTTGGGGGCTCATAGGCCAGAATACAGACTGTGAAATCATACCAGTGTACAATATACTAACATATAACATAGCTAGGGAGGGAATGGGGTTAAAGTTGTTTATGTAAAGTAATCTTTTGGAAATGAGTGAGTTTTGTAAGATTAAAGGTAACTAGAATTTTACAAAAGCCCAGTGCCCTAGGCAGGTGATGTCGTTTTCTGCAGTAAGCATTAATTCTGTTAATTCTGAATCCATATGCGTAGGTGTACTAGAATTGAAAAACTAAGGAGAGGAATGACAGGAGCTGAGACTAAGATGTCTATCTTATAGGAGGGTACAGATAAGCAGGAGTGAGGTTAGAATAATAAACACGGTGTAGATGGTATACATAGAGATTTTGGTGACATTAGTATGAACTCAGGTTGCTTGACATAACTGAAAACTGTACATGATACTAGATCCATTCCACTAATGACTGTGATCACAGAGGAAATATGAAATAAACTGACAAAAATTTATGGAAAAAAATTCCCTGTAGTATACAAAACTGAAGAGACGTCAGTGTCAAGCAAGTAAGTGGAAAGAATATGGACACAGCATTAAGAAAAAAAAAAAAAAAAGAATAGGTGCGAGGGTAGAAAGAAGAAACAAACCTACAAGTATGTAAATTTGGGGGAAAAAAAAGTTACCTATGGATGGAAATAAAGAACTATACTTCTAACTTTCAACAGAATAAAACACACGCAAAATATAAGCATACTGATGACTCTGGAATTATTTCACATTCCAAATGTTCTCCAATAACAAGGGTTTATACAGTATTACCTGAAGATTTAAATCTAGACTTCTGAGGAGGTTAGTCAAAATTAAGAATCTTATAAAGGGCAATCATAAAATGTGTAAAGGATCAAGAACTAGTAATACTTAAATTTAGTTTATGTAGTTCTGTTAGTTTAAATGTACCATAACACAAATTGCAAAATATTCATGAAAAAGCAATGTGATATAATTTTATGAATATTAGTGGGTTCTTTAACTAATTTAATTTTGCAGAAGAGATAGGCTATACACTCCAGGATTATTCTTTGTTCTTGTGGCTCAACTGGTGAAGAATCTGTCTGTAATATGAGAGACCTGGGTTCAATCCTGGGTTGGGAGACCCCTGAGAAGGGAAAGGCTGCCCACTACAATATTCTGGCCTGGAGAAATTCCATGGACTGTGTAGTCCATGGGGTCGTCAAGGAGTCGGACATGACTAAGCCGACTTTCCTTTCAGGTGGCCTGCCAATGCAGGAGATAGAGAGACACCACTAGTTCAATCCCAAGTTCAGGAAGATCCCCTGGAGGAGAAATGGCAACTCACTCCAGAGATTCTTGCCTGGAGAATCCCTATGGACAGAGAGGAGCCTGGTGGGCTACAGTCCACAGGGTCACAAAAGTTGGACACGACTGCAGCAACCTAGCATACATGCACGGCTTTTAAACCAAATTATGTGATAGTATTTTTGACATGGCCCAGTGGTCATGTAAATCTATTAACTTTATTTTTTTCCTACACTTTCAGATTATTTAATGAAAACTGCTAGTTTTATATGATCACATAAGCAGAACTTTGTTCTCCTAAATACTCTATTAAAACTGGAACAAAGACTTAGTATAGCAAATAATGTGTTGTCTAACTCAAAATTTTTATAAAGATTTATGATTATGTCAAAGTTGTCTGGAAAAAAAATTTGATCATAGTTTTAAAATCATATGAAGTAGTCTTTGTGTGTGTTGGTGAGTGTTGTTTATGTTCTATTGGTAAGAATGCTGTGTAATATGAAGATTTCATAGCAGTTCTCTGAGGACAAACCGTTGTCCATCTAGTACAAGACTGACACACATCTGATCACTGCAGTTTCAAAATAATTTGGCTGGATAGCTTGACGACTGAATATTACATAACATACATATTAGTCAATCTTGATAAATATATACTCTAAAGCAACTTTCCAAATGAACACAGGCTGAAGTTTGAAAAATCATAAAATATCTTTGTTACAACGTGGCAAAACTTATTGATTTTAGACATTCCTACTTTTTTTCAGAGGTCCATGCTTTCTATATTTTCATTGTGATATTACATTGTATGGCTAGATGCCCTTGGTTTTATCAAATAATGTTCTGTTGTTTTTTTCTTAAGTGTTTTGGGGTTATTTTAATTAATACTTTTTTTTTGCTATAATCTTTTCCAAAATAAAAATCATATAAAATACTACACTATCATCAATTTTACTTTTTATTTTTTAATTTGACTTTCACAATAAGTTCTGTATAAAATTGAATTCTGATTTACCCCTCCTTCCTCATGAAGAAGTGGGGAAATTTTCACACTCATAAGGGCTTCTTCTTCAAGACCTGTCCATCTCTCCTTTTTCCTTCCATGGAAAACATATTCTATTCTCACAGAATTCACTGTGGAAATTAGGGGACGTTTAAATGTCCATAAAAATATTAAACACCACAATATATAACTGGTTTAAATTAAAGTAGGACCTTCAATCCCATTTTAAAAGTATTTTCAAACTGTGTCAGAGTCCACCGAATGGACTTTCCGGGTGTCTGTGGCATAGCTCTGTTCCTTAGTCTTTAAGATTTTGGTTATTTGTGTTGGACACAGTGGCATTCACCTGTGCACAAAGGCATTCTCTGAAGGCCCATCGCGGTGACAGCTCTCTGTCTGAACTGCTTCTGGGGTCTTCCTGATGTCCTGTCCCTGCACTGCTCCTGCCCTACCAGCCGGGCAGGCCTGACCATCCATGAGATGATGCCTCACTATCTAGCCCAGCCTTGCCGAATGAGGACGAGGGGAGACCTTGACTCAAATTATTCATCATCCAGTTATATTTTTGAGATAGCCCTGATTTTTGCTGTCAGTTTTATCTTAATTGGTAAAGCTGCCTTGTTCCAGAAATGCTGTGTGCATTTTGTGTCTCTTTATGATTTGGGCAGGTTTCTTTGCAAGCTCCATCTCTCCATCCTCCTGCACCGCCTGCTATCGGCAATTAACTTCCATGAAAACTCTTAAATAGACATTGGTCTTGATTGTCCATGGTGAAATCATGAATTCACGTTATTTCTAGATTATTCTATGTTTCTCTTTTACCCACCTAAACCCAATCCAGGAAAGGGATGGGATCCCACACTCCATTCATTTTTAACATACCTTTTCCTCTTTAGAAAGTGAAAGTTGTTCAGTCATGCCCACCTCTTTGCAACCCCACGGACTAAACAGAATACTGCAGTGGGATCTTCCCAGCCCGGGACCGAACCCAGGGCTCCTGCATTGCAGGCAGATTCTTTACCAGCCGAGGCCCTGCTATTTACAGATGAGACTCCGTTTACATTTGGTTTTTGTTGTTTGTTGCTGTTGTCATTTTTCTACTTTTAGTAAGGTGATTCAGTTAAAATAATTTGAATTTGAGTGTGAATACAAAGGAATCCTTAGGTAATCAGGGGACTGTTGTTTTTTTTTTTTATAATATAATTGCAGGAGAACAGACTGAAGTACCTGTATAGTTGCACAGTTCAGTTCAGTCGCTCAGTCGTGTCCAACTCCTGCAACCCCACGAATCACTGCACGCCAGTCCATCACCACCACCTGTATAGCTGCACAGCTCCAGTGTTATCACTAAGACTCAGATTACTTTTGGGGCTTCCCAGGTGGCGCTAGTGGTGAAGAACCAGCCTGCTAATGGAGGAGACATAAGACATGCAAGTTCAATCCCTGTTTTGAGAATATCCCCTGGATGAGGGCATGGTAACCCCACTCCAGTATTCTTGCCTGGAGAATCTCACAGACAGAAGAGCCTGGCATGCTACAGTTCATAGGGTTGCAGAGAGTCGGACATGACTGGAGGCGACTTTGCACTCCTAGATTACTTTTAACATTTCAGCTATGCTGTTCTCAGTTTGTTGGCAGTGTTTTTAGTCCAGATTTCAATGAGATGGAAAGATGGCTATAGTGGTTTAGGTGCTATATTCAGAAAAGCAAAATCCAGAAAGATGAGATTCTCCTCTTTCTTTCTCATCTTGATAATTGTGAAAATCACTCCCCATCAACAACATGTCTGTATCACCATCCAGAATTGTCCCATATGCCTTAACCTTAACATATCACTAGCAGAGCTGTGTGGAGTACTTTAACCAGCTTAGACCAACCTGTATCCAACCCCTGGAGACTGAGCCAAGTGTAGCCTTTCCTCAAGTACTGGAAAGCAAGAATGCAGGAGATTGGGGTTTGAATTTAGATGTCAAATATCAATAGCAGAGACCTGTAGGGACCACACCAGTGAAAACCAAGCACCCACTCACTCACTTCTTCCTGTTAACAATGCTTGTTGTGTTTGTAGAAAAGGCATTCTCAGTCTTCCATGTGGTAAATCTTTATCCTGCTATTGCATCCAGATCTAATCCCCAGAAACTCTCATTTCTATTCAAGTCCCTATCATTACACCTCGATGAGGTATCTGGCTAGCATGTACCCAAAGATAGGTTAACCAACGTAGAGTGAAAGTAGGGAATAGTATAAGCATGATAGTGAAGAAGTTGCAAAACGGTTAGTTTTAAATAGGCACAGCTGCTCTTATAAAGAGTCGGAGTCTGTTTCCTGGCTCTCAAATCCCAGCTTCCCTTATGACATACTTTAGCCAAAGAACGTGGCTGACTTTTCAGCATTCCACCTCTGAACCTAGGCCACGTGGCTGTGGACACTTCCACTCTCTCTTGCAACTACTACTTGAAAAGACCAGGCAAGACTTACGGAAGATAAGTGATCAGAGAAGAGAATCCAGATGATGCAAGCTGAGGCAACAACTTAGAGCTGACGGATCCCCCCAGCATAGGAGGAAGGCTGCATCTAGAACAAGGAGTCAGCAACCTACAGCTCACAAGGGCAAATTCTGGTTGTAGCCTGGTTTTAGGTAGCCCTGTGTGTGCTTTGCTCAACCAGGGCTCACAGCCTAATCTTTTGTAACCTCATGGACAGTAGCCCGCCAGGCATTTGCCTCTGTCCATGGGAATTCTCCAGGCAAAGGATACTGGGTAGGTTGCCATACCCCCCTGCAGGGATCTTCCCCAACCCAGGATTGAATCCAGGTCTTCCACAATGCAGGAGAATTCTTACCATCAGAGGCCACCAATGAGACTAAAGAATACTGGAGTGGTAGCCTATCCCTTCAGGGGAACTTCCCAAATCCAGGAATAAAACCAGGGTCTCCTTCATTGCAGCAGCACATTCTCTTACCAGGCTGAGCTACCAGGGAGCTCTTTGTATAACCCTAGAACAAAGAATGTTTCCTAATTTACAAAAGATGGTTAAAAGATTATGCAAAAGAGATTGCATTTATTTGTAAAGCCTAAAATATTTACTTAAGAGAAAAACTTAAGATCCTTGAAGCCTTTTAACAGACACTCATCTTGAGCACCAGGGAAGGGCCAGATATTTAATATCTTTAGACTTGTGGGTTGTAGGATCTCAGTTACTAAAACTTAGCTTTTGCAGTTGTAACTTTTGAGCAGTCATATAGAATAAGTAAATGTGTGTGACTGTTGTTTCAATAAAAACTTCTATTTACAAAAACGGAGACAGACCATATTTGGCAGATGGGCCATATTTTTCCAACCCTGATCTGAAATGTATAATCGATTTAGAAAATACTCCTAATGGAATGAAACGAATGAAGATTACTCTAAAAAAAGGGATGAGGGGTTTTGTTTGCCTTTTTTCCTTGACCAATTTGCATATTTTATGTTTTCTGATTGAATCTCCATATCATCCTCAGTTCTTGGCTTCGCTATTTGAGAAGATTCTCCTTGCCTGTCCTAAATGGTCAAATCAGAGATAAATACTGGGAAGCTGTTTTCTGAGAATTAGTTCAGCCTAAAACAAGTTTTTAGCAGTTCAGTTTTTCTTGGTTGGGAGTGCTGCTGCTGCTGCTCTAAGTTACTTCAGTCGTGTCTCAACTCTGTGCAATCCCAGAGATGCCTTACAGCCCACCAGGCTCCACCGTTCCTGGGATTCTCCCAGGCAAGAACATTGGGCGCGACAACCTAGAAATTCATTTTTGGCTAGGAGTTTTCTAGACAAGTTTACCACCTCTTCTTTACGCTCTGGGCATTAGTGATGGACAGGGAGCCTGGCATGCTGCAGTCCATAACGGCCGGGAAGAGCTGGCCATGACTGAGCAACTGAACTGATGCGTAACAGATGTTTGCTCTTCTTTTCTTTTTTTCTATCAGTCAATTCTCAGCTTACTTAGCCCCAACCAAAATGCTGACTTCAACGTGAATTTCTGTGTGGAAATCCAGTGTCCTGCCCACAGTGTTCTGTGTTTGTGCTTACCCCCAGACCCTCCAGGACAGGCTGAGTGCGACAGTCACTTCCCTGGGTCAGGTTCATTTATCTGGCAAAGAATGCCAAGCAGAAGGTGCTCAGGAGAGACTGCACTTTAAATTTGTGTCAACCTTATCTCCGCTAGTTCTCCAACATTCAATATTGTATTTTCTTTACATTAAAATATCCAAATGACCCCAAAGTTCTGTTCATCTCCATTTTGTAAACTGTACCCATAAATCAATATTAATCATTGAAGTATATAAATCATTATCATTTACCCAAGTACTGTATGACCTTGAGTCTAACCAGATGCCCCGTTAAGTTAGTTAATTAGGTGATTTTAGTTCCTTCTCTATTTCCTGCCAAGTAGCTGCCATTTTCAGAGCCCTACTCTTAGTACCAAATTCTACACCATCAGTGTCCTGTCACCAGTAAGTAAAAGAAAACTTCATCTAAAATTTTCTTTCCTGAACATTAGCAATCACTATTCACCAAAAATACCATTTCTAGAACTGGATTATTAAATGGGTGGATGAAATGAAGATTAATAAATATTTCCATAAAATATATGGATAACCTAAAGCCAATTATATTTTGAAGCATAACAATAGAGACACAGATAGATAAAATACATAAATCTATCCATCTGTATAAAAATAATTTTATGAAAATTAAACTAACTTCAAGTTTAAAATTGCTTCACTGCTAACATTAAAAATCTTTATATATATATATATTATTTTTCAGTTTTCTTTCTTCTTCTTTAAGAAATACTACACATTATAGAATATCATTCTAAACAACTCTAAAACTATATACATAAAGCATTTATGCTCAAGTTAGCTGAAGATGATACTCCCCAGTACTTCTTGCCAGGAATGACAATCACAATTAATTTATTTTCTTCTCATTGGCCATCAAAACTTTTGTAGGTGGAAATAAACTTTGAAATGAAAGTTTTTCATATAGAAATTTTCATATTCATAAAGCATTCTATCATTATTAATCTTCTTTGTCCTCTATGTACTGTGCTGCAAGTGTTGTAAGTCACTCAGTCACGTCCAATTCTTGGCGATAGTCCACCAGGCTCCTTCTGTCTATGGAATTCTCAAGACAAAAATACTGGAGTGGGTAGCCATTCCATTCTCCAGGGCATCCTTCCAACCCAGGGATCAATTCCAGGTTTCCTGCACTGCAGGCAGATTTTTACCCCCTCTGAGAAACCAGGGAAGTCCAATGTACTATAACTGAGAAACAAAAAGAAATAACTGTCATAAAGGGTATCATTATACTTTAATGAAAACAAACTATCGATATCTTGAATTTTAATCATTTTCTTTATCCTGTACAGAAAGGGAAATGAGAAAGAAATATATTAAATTTTCCCTAGATCTTTGAAATCCATGGTAGTACACTGCAGGAGAAACAGAGACATGCTTTCTACATTTCAGACCTAGAAATGAGCGCTGCACACCTGAACTGCCAGCATCTGAAGTGTCATCAAAGAACCAGTGTTTATCTTCACCAGCAGAGCATCACTAGATCCTGAGAGAAATTCATTAATAGAATTAAGGATGGTACCATTTCACTGAAGTGAACCAATTCACTTAGTGACCCGAGTCACATGGATCGAGGGTGGCTTGTTCAGAGCTATGTATAAGACTTTCAAGAAATACCTATCAGAAAACCCCAGAGTTGGATTGTTTTGGGTTCATGATTTAAACATGAGTTAAAAAGAGAGAAATAATGATTCTAGCTGATACATTTAAGTGTAGTTTCCCTGTGGTACAACAGTCTAGGAGGCAAAAACTAAGGAGACAGTAAAGATGAAAACTAGTGCCAAAGGCATATGCAATACTGTCACTTGCTCTCTGTGTAACCCTACCGTCTCCATGCTTTTTCATCACCAGTGGACACCAAGGATGCTATACTCTGGGGCTTGGTACAACAATCTTATGATGGTATTGGCACTCTGGTGATCTTGCAGGTTGACCAGTGAGATTCAGTTGAATATAACTAATTTGTGTTTTGATATAATTGAAGAACTATGAAAAGAAAAAAAAATAGGAAGGAAAAAGCTATGTAAGATTACATCAGTGCTGGAACAACTTAATTCTATAAGAACAGGAAGTACATCTGTCAGAGATACTTTTAGAAAAATAGAAACTTTTCTTGTGACACAAATTCTTGTTAAATTGCTTCAGATAGAAGGATAGGCTACAATAGACTAGAATATGAGGAGGATTTCCTTGGAGGATGGTAAGGATGTGGCCTGGGATAGAAAAAAGCTGTGTTTTATATTACATCACTCATCCCCATAATCCAGAGTATTCAATGAGTGACTCACATGCATCAAAAATACTTGCAGTGAATGTACAGTTTGTGGAAACTTAGAATGTGTATAGTTCTGCATACAGAATTTTGACGAGCATTTCAAGACTGGAAAAATGATACAGGTTTCTGTAAGCCTTTGTGGACATATGCATATACCTTGGGTACTGATCCCTACAAACAGGGAAGTGGGATCACTTCCAAGGATGGCTCTGATGCAGGGAAAACCCAGAAAACAACAGACAAAGCAGGGCAGAAGAATTAATTCTATTTTTGGTCTCATTCATGAAAATTTGAACTAAGGTTCTGTCCACAGCTGTCACTCATGAAATCCTCCAGTCTCTAATTATTTGCCAGCATTTCAGAAGAAGATTCAGATATAGGTAGCATTATTTGGATTGGACAGCAAATCCCCACAATTTCTATATGGATTAGTTAGTAATGGAGCTGTTATTTGTGACCAAGCCCATTTAGAAACGCAACCCCAGAGGCCCTTGGTTGCAACTCACTGAGTTATCATGGCTTAACTCTCATTTAGAGGATTCAGGAAACAATACTAAAGATCTTACAAAATAATTTTGCCCAAACTCTTAGAAATAGGAAAGAAAAAGTATTTAGGCTAGGGAAGCAAAGCGTATGCTACACTCTGATCTTTACTTAAAGGAAATGTAGGGAATCTGTATTTGCATATATTATAAAACACAACTATCAGAATTTACTTCAGGCAGTGCAGGGTGCTAGTCTAGATTCCTCCCTTGATATTCTCTGAAACTGAACATGGACAAAATATTCTTATGAAAGTCAGGAGAGTAGGGTGGGTGGAAAGTGAATGAGTAAACAGGAGGATGGTAAATAAACACACATAATATTCATATTTGCATTTTCATACTGTTCACTGAGTTCATGGAACATATGTGTACCCATGGCTGATTCACATTTGTGTATGGCAGAAACCATCACAATATTGTAATCATCCTTTAGTTCAGTTCAGTCAGTGCAGTCGCTCAGTTGTGTCTGACTCTTTGTGACCCCATGAACCGCAGCAAGCCAGGCCTCCCTTCCATCACCAACTTCTGTAGTCCACCCAAACCCATGTCCATCGAGTCGGTGATGCCATCCAACAATCTCATCCTCTGTCATCCCCTTCTCCTCCTGCCCTCAATCTTTCCTATCATCAAGGTCTTTTCCAATGAGACAGCTCCTCGCATCAGGTGGCCAAAGCATTGGAGTTTCAGCTTCAACATCAGTGCTTCCATGGAACACTCAGGACTGATCTCCTTTAATATGGACTGGTTGGATATCCTTGCAGTCCAAGGGACTCTCAAGAGTTTTCTCCAACACCACAGTTCAAAAGCATCAATTCTTTGGTGCTCAGCTTTTTTATAGTCTAACTCTCACATCCATATGTGACTACTGGAAAAACCATAGCCTTGACTAGACGGACCTTTGTTGACAATGTCTCGGCTTTTCAATATGCTGTCTAGGTTGGTCATAACTTTCCTTACAAGGAGTAAGCGTCTTTTAATTTCATGGCTACAGTCACCATCTGCAGTGATTTTGGAGCCCCCCAAATTAAAGTCAGCCACTGTTTACACTGTTTTGCCATCTATTTGCCATGAAGTGATGGGACCAGATGCCATGATCTTAGTTTTCTGAATGTTGAGCTTTAAGCCAGTTTTTTATTCTCCTCTTTCACTTTCATCAAGAGGCTCTTTAGTTCTTCACTTTCTACCATAAGGGTGGTGTCATCTGCATATCTGAGGTTCTTGATATTTCTCCCAGCAATCCTGATTCCAGCTTGTGCTTCATCCAGCCCAGCGTTTCTCATGATGTTCTCTGCATATAAGTTAAATAATCAGGTTGACAAGATACAGCCTTGACATACTCCTTTTCCTATTTTATCCTCTAACTTAATATCAAAAAAGAAGGCTAAGTGCCGAGTAATTGATATTTTCAAATTTTGGTGCTAGAGAACATTCTTAAGGATCCCTTGGACAGCAGGGAGATCAACAGAGTCAATCCTAATGGAAATCAACCCTGAATATTTATTGGAAGAACTGAAGCTGAAACTCCAGTATTTTGGTCACCTGATGCAAAGAGCCAACTCATAGGAAAAGACCTAATGCTGGGAAAAATTGAAGGCAAAAGGAGAAGGGGCAACAGACGATAAGATGGTTAGATAGCATCACTGACTTAAAGGACATGAATCTGAGCAAACTTGGAGTGATAGTGAAGGCCAGAGGAGCTTGGCATGTTGCAGTCCATGCGGTCACAAAGAGTTGGACACAACTCTTTGTGTCCAAGAATAAAAAGCAACAATATATACATTTACATGTGTGTACACAAATTTTAAACCTATATACATTTCTACAAATGTATACATTCTTTCAGGGAATGATGTACTTTTCCATTCCACCTATTCCTCAAAATTTTCAATAACAACTTGTATACTAATCACAAAACTCTAGAAACAATACATTTGGTCTGCAACTTGTTTCAGGAAAATATTTTGTTTTAAATATGCCAGAGAAAAAGAAGAGAAGACCCATTCAGAAGATAAAAAAAAAAGAAAAAGAAAAAGTCAGCAGGAAGTAGGATTTCAGTAAGATGCTAAAGTCAAAAACAAGGTAGGCAGGGCCTGGCATTGTGCAAGAAGTTTGTGTTTGATTCCATCAAATTATCCAACATTAGTGATTTCTCCACAACATCCGGGCATCTTGGTGGACTCAAGATGCCTGAGTGCATACTAAGTCACTTCAGTCATGTCTGACTCTTTGTGACCCCATGGACTGTAGCCCTCTAGGATCCTCTGTCCATGGAACTCTCCAGGCAGGAACACTGGAATGGGTAGCCATTTCCTTCTCCAGGAGACCTTCCCAACCCAGGGATCAAACCCACATCTCTTGCGTCTATTGCATTCTTACCACAAGAACCACTTGGGGAAGCCCAGACTCAAGATGAGGGATGCACTAATGTTTTGATGAATATGGTGCAACTTGTTTGTGTGTTTCTGTGTGTGTGTTAGTTCCTCAGTCATGTCTGACTCTTTGAGACCCCATGGACTGTAGCTCACCAGGCTCCTCTGTCCATGGGATTCTCCAGGCAAGAATACTGGAGTGGGTTGGCATGTCTTTTCTCCAGGGGATCTTTCCAATCTAGGGATCAAACTTGTGTCTCCTGCATTGAAGGCAGATTATTTACTGTCTGAGTCACCAGATATACACCTTGCAGGGAACCTATTGATTTTCAAACAAATCTGCCCCAATTGTTTTCACTCATATCTCTGAAATTAATAATAATTTTTGTATCCTGAACAAAAGCTAATATTAAAGCCACAGCTTCCTAGAGGAGAGCCAAGGATGGACTTGCTTCTCCTCCCTCCCCTTCTTTGGGAGTTAGGAGAGGTACCGCAAAAGAAGAGAGAAGGGGAGACCAGACTGACACAGGCTTTGTGTGATGCTGAGCCACATTGATAGGGCTAAAGTAAGGGGACATTCAGATGTCCTTCACATGAACTTCTCTTGATTGTGGAGAGAAATCTGTGTGCAAGTCAGGAAGCAACAGTTAGAAATGGACATGGAACCAGAGACTGGTTCCAAACAGGAAAAGGAGTGCATCAAGGCTGTATATTGTCACCCTGCTTATTTAACTTATATGCAGAGTACATCATGAGAAACGCTGGGCTGGAAAAAACAGAAGCTGGAATCAGGATTGCCAGGAAAAATATCAATAACTTCAGATATGCAGATGACACCACCCTTATGGCAGAAAGTGAAAAGGAACTAAAAGCCTCTTGATGAAAGTGAAAGAGGAGAGCGAAAAAGTTGGCTTGAAGCTCAAAATTCAGAAAATGAAGATCATGGCATCTGGTCCCATCACTTCATGGGAAATAGATAGGGAAACAGTGGAAACAGTGTCAGACTTTATTTTGGGGGCTCCAAAATCACTGCAGGTGGTGATTGCAGCCATGAAATTAGGAAGATGCTTACTCCTTGGAAGAAAGTTATGACCAACCTAGATAGTATATTCAAAAGCAGAGACATTACTTTGCCAACTAAGGTCTGTCTAGTCAAGGCTATGGTTTTTCCAATAGTCATGTATGGCTGTGAGAGTTGGACTGTGAAGAAGGCTGAGCGCCGAAGAATTGATGCTTTTGAACTGTAGTGTTGGAGAACACTCTTGAGAGTCCCTTGGACTTCAAGGAGATCCAACCAGTCCATTCTGAAGGAGATCAGCCCTGGGATTTCTTTGGAAGGAATGATGCTAAAGGTGAAGCTCCAGTACTTTGGCCACCTTATGCAAAGAGTTGACTCATTGGAAAAGACTCTGATGCTGGGAGGGATTGGGAGCAGGAGGAGAAGGGGACGACAGAGGATGAGATGGCTGAATGGCATCACTGACTCGATGGACGTGAGTCTGAGTGTACTCCGGGAGTTGGTGATGGACAGGGAGGCCTGGCGTGCTGCGATTCATGGGGGTCGCAGAGTCAGACATGACTGAGTGACTGTACTGAACTGAACCAAATACTTGATAGTGATGAAAATGGAGATTATGTTTTGATTCAACCTATTTTCTTAGTCACATGTGTTTTAGGGTGGATAATTTTACCTTCCTTTAAAAAGGTAGATTAAGTGTCTTCATTCATGTGGGTCAATTGATGGGACTATTTGAAAATGTTTGAGTTTCTTAAGAAAACTATATAAAAGTGCCATCATTTCGCCAAAAATTTATGAATCTCTGAAGTGACATTTTAGTTTTAATTATTTTTTATTGGAGTATAGTTACTTTACAATATTGTTAGTTTCTACTCTGCAGCAAAATGAATCATATCTATATATCATCTCTCTACATATCTATCCCCTCCCTTTTGGTCTTCCTTACTATTCAGGTCACTGCAGTGCACTAAGTAGAATAAACCAAGGTTCCAAAGGTATATGCACCTGAATGTTCAGTGCAGCACCGTTTATATATATGAACTGATATTTTAAAAGACAAATTTTTGCAAACACAGGGAAAGCCTGAATGTAATGCAGGAAAACTTGGAAACAAAATGTCTTATAGGAAAGCGAAAAGAATGAGACAGATATTCTAAACATATTTTTACAACATGCCAACATTTGATACAGGCATAGTTGCAGGTTTGTATTTTCCATTTATGTAATAAATACACAATTTAACAAATACCTTCCATGGGATGTGAAGCTTTTTGGAATAAGCAAAATGATATAACTATTTCTGGACTCCAAACATATAACCATCTTTCCTTGGACTGTGAAACTGTGGAGTGAGTGGAAAATTCTCACAGTAACGACACATCTGGAAGGTGTCATCTGACAATGAATTCACTGTCAGGTTATTCTAAGCACAATTAAGTGAGTCGTCATGCAAGAAGAAAACTTTCATGATGGAAATATTTTCAATAAAGCTGCTGTCATAAGAAATACTCAGATTGAAAGGAAGGGAAAATTACCCCATTATCAGGTTCATTATTGACTAGATTATTATGATTCATTAAAAAAAAATCTCCCAAGAAGTTAGCTAGAGAAAAATGAGAGGAGTCTGTAAGAGTCTGTGGAAATAGATCTGAGGTTCATAAGCCATTATAGATTCAATGGTTGACTCCCAGGAGAAAAATGGTTACACTGATCTGTTCTGTTCACTGAAGATAAGTGGATCAAGCCTGTATTTCTGTGAGAAATTAATAAATCCACAGTGTTTTGAGAGTAGATTTCATGACCAAATTAGACTCACTTTATAATGGTTAATACATACTGCATCACTCCTTTTTTTTTTTTTTTTTTGCCAGGTGGTCCTGGGGTATCAATTCACAAATCCCAAGAGTTTAGCAAAACACAAGTTTATTTCATTAATCATGCTACCTATCAGTTGTGGTTTGGCTGTAGATAAGGTACACATGTCTCTCTTATGAAATTCTGGTCAAAGGAGCCTTCCTCATGATAAAGGCACATGTGTCTATGGTAGAGGGAAAAGGATAAATGGTGGGACTACATATTGGCTTTTTAAAGATTAGTTTCTGCTATACAACAATGTGACTCAGCTATATGTATCAGTTCAGTTCAGTCGCTCAGTCGTGTCTGACTCTTGGGAACCCTATGAATCACAGCATACCAGGCTTCCAGTCCATCACAAACTCCAAGATTTCACTTAAACTCACGTCCATCGAGTCGGTGATGCCATCCAGCCATCTCATCCTCTGTCATCCCCTTTTCCTCCTGCCCCCAATCCCTCCCAGCATCAGAGTCTTTTCCAATTAGTCAACCCTTCACATGAGGTGGCCAAAGGAATGGAGTCTCAGCTTTAGCATCGTTCCTTCCAAAGAAATCCCAGGGCTGATCTCCTTTATGAATGGACTGGTTGGATCTCTTTGCAGTCCAAGGGACTCTCAAGAGTCTTCTCCAACACCACAGTTCCAAAGCATCAATTCTTTGGTGCTCAGCTTTCTTCACAGTCCTCTCACATCCATACATGACTACTGGAAAACCATAGCCTTGACTAGATGGACCTTTGTTGGTAAAGTAATGTCTCTGCTTTTCAATATGCTGTCTAAATTGGTCATAATTTTCCTTCCAAGGAGTAAGCATCTTTTAAGTTCATGGCTGCAATCTCCATCTGCAGTGATTTTGAGGCCCCCAAAATAAACTCTGACACTGTTTCCACTGTTTCTCCATCTATTTCCCATTAACTGATGGGACCAGATACCATGATCTTCATTTTCTGAATGTTGAGCTTCAAGCCAACTTTTTCACTCTCCTCTTTCACCTTCATCAAGAGGCTCTTTAGCTCCTCTTCACTTTCTGCCATAAGGGTGGTGTCATCTGCATATCAAGAGGTTCTTGATATTTCTCCTGGCAATCCTGATTCCAGCTTGTGTTTCTTCCAGCCCAGGGTTTCTCATGATGTACTCTGCATATAAGTTAAATAAGCAGGGTGACAATATACAGCCTTAAAGTACTTTTTCCTATTTGGAACCAGTCTGTTGTTCCATGTCCAGTTCTAACTGTTGCTTTCTGACCTGCATATAGGTTTCTCAAGAGGCAGGTCAGGTGGTCTAGTATTCCCATCTCTTTCAGAATTTTCCACAGTTTATTGTGATCCACACAGTCAAAGGCTTTGGCATAGTCAATAAAGCGGAAATAGATGTTTTCCTGGAACTGTCTTGCTTTTTCCATGATCCAGCGGATGTTGGCAATTTGATATCTGGTTCCTCTGCCTTTTCTAAAACCAGCTTGAAGCATTACTTTACTAGAGTGTGAGATGAGTGCAATTTTGTAGTAGTTTGAGCATTGTTTGGCATTGCCTTTCTTTGGGATTGGAATGAAAACTGACTTTTTCCAGTCCTGTGGCCACTGCTGAGTTTTCCAAATTTGCTGGCATACTGAGTGCAGAACTTTCACAGCATCATCTTTCAGGAGTTGAAATAGCTCAACTGGAATTCCATCACCTCCACTAGCTTTGTTCATAGTGATGCTTTCTAAGGCCCACTTGACTTCACACTCCACGATGTTTGGCTTTAGATGAGTGATCACACCATTGTGATTATTTTGGTCTTGAAGATCATTTTTGTACAGTTCTTCTGTGTATTCTTGCCACCTCTCTTTAATATCTTCTGCTTCTGTTAGGTCCATATCATTTCTGTCCTTTATTGAGCCCATCTTTGCATGAAATGTTCCCTTGGTATCTCTGATTTTCTTGAAGAGATCTCTAGTCTTTCCATTCTGTTGTTTCCTTCTATTTCTTTGCATTGACTGCTGAAGTAGGCTTTCTTATCTCTTCTTGCTATTCTTTGGAACTCTGCATTCAGATGCTTACATCTTTCCTTTTCTTCTTTGCTTTTCACTTCTCTTCTTGCTGTTTGTAAGGCCTCCCCAGACAGCCATTTTTATTATTATTATTATTTTTTGCATTTCCATTCCATGGGGATGGTCTTGACTCCTGTCTCCTGTACAATGTCACAAACCTCAGTCCATAGCTCTTCAGGCACTCTATCAGATCTAGTCCCTTAAATCTATTTCTCACTTCCACTGTATAATCATAATGGATTTGATTTAGGTCATACTTGAATGGTCTAGTGGTTTTCCCTACTTTCTTCAATTTAAGTCTGAATTTGGCAAATAGGAGATAATGATCTGAGCCACATTCATCTCCCAGTCTCGTTTTTGCAGACTGTATAGAACTTCTTCATCTTTGGCTGCAAAGAATATAATCAGTCTGATTTTGGTGTTGACCATCTGGTGATGTCCATGTGTAGAGTCTTTTCTTGTGTTGCTGGAAGAGGGTGTTTGCTATGAACAGTGCGTTCTCTTGGCATAACTCTATTAGCCTTTGGTGTGCTTCATTTCGTATTCCAAGGCCAGTGTTGCCTGTTACTTCAGTTGTTTCTTTTGCATTCCAAAAGGAAACTTTTGCATTCCAGTTCCCTATAATGAAAAGGACATCTTTTCTGGGTGTTAGTTCTAAAAGGTCTTGTAGGTCTTCATAGAACCATTCAACTTCAGCTTCTTCAGCATTACTGGTTGGGGCATAGACTTGGATTACTGTGATATTGAATGGTTTGCCTTGGAAACGAACAGAGATCATTCTGTCGTTTTTGAGACTGCATCCAAGTACTGCATTCTGAACTCTTTTGTTGACCATGATGGCTACTCCATTTCTTCTAAGGGATTCCTGCCCACAGTAGTAGATATAATGGTCATCTGAGTTAATTCACCTATTCCAGTCCATTTTAGTTCGCTGATTCCTAGAATGTCGACATTCACTCTTGCCACCTTCTGTTTGACCACTTCCAATTTGCCTTGATTCATGGACCTGACATTCCAGGTTCCTATGCAATATTGCTCTTTCTTTATAGCATCAGACCTTGCTTCTATCACCAGCCACATCCACAACTGGGTACTGTTTTTGCTTTGGCTCCATCCCTTCATTCTTTCTGGAGTTATTTCTCCACTGACCTCCAGTAGCATATTGGGCACCTACCGACCTGGGGAGTTCCTCTTTCAGCATCCTATCATTTTGCCTTTTCATTACTGTTCATGGGGTTCTCAAGGCAAGAATACTGAAATGGCTTGCCATTCCCTTCTCCAGTGGACCACATTCTGTCAGACCTCTCCACCATGACCCATCCATCTTGGGTGGCCTCACACAGCATGGCTTAGTTTCATTGAGTTAAACAAGGCTGTGGTCCCCTATGATCAGATTGGCTAGTTTTCTGTGATTATGGTTTCAGTGTGTCTGCCCTCTGATGCCCTCTCTCAACATCTACCGTCTCACTGGGTTTCTCTTACCTTGGGCGTGGGATATCTCTTCATGGCTGCTCCAGCAAAGCACACCTTGGACGAGGGTATCTCCTCACTGCTGCCCCTCCTGAACTTGAACGTGGAGTAGCTCCTCTAGGCCTTCCTGAGCCTGCGCAGCCACCGCTCCTTGGATGTGGGGTTACTCCTCTCTGCCGCCACCCCTTGCCTCGGGGGTGGGGTAGCTCCTGCTGGCTGCCGCTGGCCCGGCAGGGCAGGTCATAGCTCCTCTCGGCTGTACTTGCGCTGTCTCAGCCTGGCACTCTGGGCTGCCGCCCCTGACCTTGGATGTGGGGGTAGCTGCTCATGGCTGCAGCCCTTCCAGCATGGGGTCCTCCCAGCTTCTGCCCCTGACATTGGACATAGGATAGCTCCTCTCAGCCATGCTTGTGTGCCATCACAGCCACCTGCGCATATATGTATATACACCCTCCATTGTGAGCCTACCCCGCTGTTCCACCCTTCTATGTCATTACAAGCCGAGCTCCCTGTGTTATACAACAGCTTCCCACTAGCTGTCTATTTCATACATGGTAGTACATATGTGCATGGGTGCGTGCGTGCTTTCACTTCAGTCATGTCCAACCCTCTGCGACTCTGTGGATTGTAGCCTGCCAAGCTCTTCTGTCCATGGGCTTCTCTAGGCAAGAATACTGGAGTGGTTTGCCATGCCCTCTTCCAGGGGATCTTCCTGACCCAGGGATCGAACCTGCTCCTCTATGTCTCCTGTATTGGCAAGCAGGTTATTTGCCATCTGGAAGCCCAGCCATGTATGTGGGTCAATGCTGTTCTCCTAATTCATCCAACCTCCCCTGCTACACTGGGACCCCATGTCTGTTCTCTACATCTGCATCTCTCGTTCTGCCCTGCAAATAGGTCCATCAGCACCATTTTTCTAGATTCCATGCACATTTATATATGCTACTTTTTCCTCATTCTGACTCACTTCACACTGTATGACAGACTCTAGGTTCATCCACATCTCTACAAATTACTCAATTTTTTTCCTTTTTAATAGCTGAGTAATATTTATTGTATATATATATGTACTGAATCATCTTTATCCATTCTTTGTCAAAGGATGTTTATGTTGCTTCCATGTCCTGGCTATTGTAAATAGTACTGTAATGAATATTGGGGTACACAGGGTCTTTTTAAATTATGGTTTTCTCAGGGTATGGGAGTGGGATTGCTGGGTCATATGGTAGTTCTATTCTTGGTTTCTTAAGAAACCTCCGAACTGTTCTCAATAGTGGCTGTGTCAATTTACATTCCTACAACAGTGCAACAGAGTTCCCTTTTCTTCACATCCTCTCCAGCATTTGTAGATTTTTTTTTTTAACGATGGCCATTCTGACCAGTGGAAGGTGATACCTCCTCATAGGTTTGATTTGCATTTCCTTAATAATAAGTGATGTTGAGCATTTTTTCATGTGTTTATTAACCATCTATATGTCTTCTTTGAAAAACGTCTGCTTAGGTCTTCTGCTCATTTTTTTTTTTTTGATTGGGTTATTTGCTTTTCTGATATTGAGATTCATGAGCTGCTGGTATAGTTTGGATATGAATCTTTTGTCAGTTGTTTCATTTGCAATTATTTTCTCCCATTCTCGGGGCCGTTTTCTCATCTTGTTTATGGTTTCCTTTACTGTGCAAAAACTTTTAAATTTAATTAAGTCCCAGTAATCCTAATTCCAGGCATCACTTCAGTTCAGTTCAGTCGCTCAGTCGTGTCTGACTCTTTGCGACCCCATGAATCGCAGCACGCCAGGCCTCCCTGTCCGTCTCCAACTCCTGGAGTTCACTCAGACTCACATCCATCGAGTCAGTGATGCCATCCAGCCATCTCATCCTCTGTCGTCCCCTTCTCCTCCTGCCCCCAATCCCTCCCAGCATCAAAGTCTTTCCCAGTGAGTCAACACTTCGCATGAGGTGGCCAGAGTACTGGAGTTTCAGCTTCAGCATCATTCCTTCCGAAGAAATCCCAGGGCTGATCTCCTTCAGAATGGACTGGTTGGATCTCCTTGCAGTCCAAGGGACTCTCAAGAGTCTTCTCCAACACCACAGTTCAAAAGCATCATTTCAAAAGACATATGTAGCCCAGTGTTCACTGCAGTACTATTCACGATAGCCAGGACATGCAAGCAACCTAGATATCTGTCCACTGATGAATAGATAAAGAAGTTGTGGCACTGATATACAATGGAATATTACCCAACCACAGAAAGGAATGATTTGAGTCAGTTCTAGTGAGGTAGATGAACCTAGGGCCCGCTATATAGAATGAAGTAAGTCAGAAGACAAAAACATCATATATTAATGCATATACAGAGAATCTAGGATTAACCTATTGGCAGGGCAGACTTAGACATAGAGAAAAGACTTACAGACACAATAGGGCAAAAGAGGGTGGGTCAAATTGAGAGAGTAACATTGAAATATATGTATTACTATATATAAAATATTAATAGACAGATAGTGGGACATTGCTTGTAACACAGGGAGTTCAACTCTGTGCTCTGTGACAACCTAAAGGAGGGTGGGATGGGGTAGGAGGTGGGAGAGAAGTTCAAGAGGCAAGAACATAATATATATGACTGGTTCATGTTGATATAGGACAGAGCCCAACATAACATTGTAAAGTAATTATCCTCCCTTTAAATATTTAAAAATTAAGCAAATATACTGTTTTTAAGCAAGGGTTCTACTGTCTGTGCACTGAAAGTCAAACTCTGACAGTGGGTGACTGCAGCAAAGCAAGGGTTTTTTGCAGGACGTCAGTGAGCCTCAGATACATCCAACTTGGTCTTTCCATTGAAGGTTCTTTTTAAAGGGGAAGAACAAAGAATTTGGGATTAACTGTTTTGTGACATTTCTTAATTGCAGTTTAGGTCAGAATGTCTGTGGTTTATAATTCTCTGAGCAGGTGGTATAGGGTTTGTTAGCTAATCTTGCCCTGGAGAAACAACCTGAGTTTGTATGTTGATGTTATTTACAACAGCAATTTTAGTGCATCAGTGATACAGTGAAAGAGAAGATTTGGGGTTCCATGTCAATTGGGGTTGAGGGTGGGTTGTCTGGGGCTTCATAGATTCAATTGCCATTGGTGAATTTAAAACATAAGAGTAAGAATTAAAGCTCATAAGGGCAGAGCACACTGTCTATTAAATGGTCAGTTTGTCTAAGTCAACCTGGACTTTCTTAAAGAAAAAGAACTTCATGAGTGGGGCAGCCTGGCTCCTTATGGAGCTGTGTAGCTGATAAAGTGTTTATTGGAGATGAATGTCTTGAAAGTGGAAGCCTAGGCGATCAGATGCTTGATACCAGGTACTTACATTACAATCCAAAAGCTGATTGTCAGGCTCTTACAACACTGTTACCATTAAATAATTTAAAATTTGGTAGCTGACAATACCAAGAGATATCATTAAGACAAGTAAACAGGCAGAAGATGAGAAAGAACATTCTAAGTGACAAAAGAAACATTTATAATATGTTAGCTTGTGAAAAAAATGGCAGCCCACTCCAGTGTTCTTGCCTGGAAAATCCCAGGGATGGGGGAGCCTAGTGGGTGGCCGTCTATGGGGTCGCACAGAGTTGGACACAACTGAAGTGACTTAGCAGCAGCAGCAGCAGCAGCAGCCTGAAAGAGGGAGAGTTAAAAATTGGCTATTTGAATGAGGCTTGAAGGTTAACTAGAATTCCCAGAGGTGAAAACTATTAGGGAAAAATCTTTTAAATTGTAGGTGAAAAAAATATATCATATATTACAAACAACTTTTAAAAATTGTCTGAATAATGCTTTAAGAGAGTTAAAAGAAAAACATTCTTGAAATATGATCTGGGCAATATTGTGGAGGGTGTTGAGTCTTGCGACCTGTCATTTGTACCTGACTTGGTGATCAAGTGAATCCACTCAGTAGTTGAGCAATAATGTGATTGTGTCACAAATACACATTTAAAGGTAAATATGGCAGGTAGAAATGTAACTGATTTTTATCTGACATTTTGCGTCTTGCAGCATTACTGAGTTCATTAGTTCTAACAATTTTTTGTGGGTTCTCTAGGTGTTTCTGCATCTAGGACCATGTCTCCTGCTAACAGATGTAATTTCACTTCTTTCTTTCTGATGTGGATGGGCTTTCTTTCTTTTCTTTTTTTTTTTTTTTGGTCCAACTGTTCTTGCTAGGGCTTCTAATACTGTCGAGAACATCAGTGGCAGGAGTGGGCATCGTTGTTTTACTCTTGATCTTAGAGGAGAAATGCTCTCAAGTTTTCACTATTCAGTAAGCCAAAACTGTAGAACACCTAGACAAGCTGATCTTGGCAATGATTTGTTTGATAGGACACAAAAGAACAATCAATAAAAGCAAATATAGACAAGCAGGGCTGCAGTAAACTGAAAAGCTTCCGCACAGCAAAGGAAACAGACAACAGAATGGGACATTAATATTTGTAAATAATACAATATACAATTTATATGTATATTATATATATATATATATAATGAATTAAATCTTCCATAATATCTAATGAATTCCTATCACTCAAAAGCAAGAATAACCCAATTTTAAAACTGAGGAAGGGGCTTGAACTGATCCCTTTCCAAAGAGGACATGCAAATGGCCACCAGGTATATGAAAAGATACTTCTCAGTATCATTAATCATTAAGGAAACACAAATAAAAACTAAAATGAGATATCATCTTAACCTCAGGATGGCTACTATTAAAAAAAATTAAGTGTTGGTGAAGATGGTTTTCTCATCAGTTTCCAGGCATGTCCACATCAAAACTGTACATGTTTAAAAGATACTAACTTGGGAAAAGAATGTTTGATTGGACATGAAGTGGATGTAGGGAACACATTTTCAAGGCCATAACTGGGGGCTGAAAAATAAGTACAATAATTTGAAATAGACAGAAAGATAAATTTGAAAGGTATTACAAGGTTAAAAGGGGCTTCCATGATGGCTCAGTTGGTAAAGAACCCACCTGCAGTGCAGGAGACCCTGGTTCGATTCCTGGTCAGGAAGATCTGCTGGAGAAGGGATAGGCTACCCACTCCAGTATTCTTGGGCTTTCCTTGTGGTTCAGTTGGTAAAGAATCCACCTGCAATGCGGGGAGACCTGGATTCGATCCCCAGGTTGGGAAGATCCCTTGGAGAAGGGAAAGGGTACTCACTCCAGTATTCTGGCCTGGAAAATTCCATGGGTTGCAAAGAGTCAGACACAACTGAGAGACTTGAGTTTCAAAAGGTTAGAAGAATAAGAGGGTGGCAGAGGATGAGATGGTTGGATAGCCTCACCAACTCAGTGGACATGAATTTGAGCAAGCTTCAGGAGACAGCGCAGGACAGGGGAAGCCTGGTGTGCTCCAGCCCATAGGGTCGCAGAGTCAGACACAACTTAGCAACTGAAGGAGAACAGCAAACTACAAGGTTATCAGAAAATAATTGAGTCTGTGGGTAGTGCAAAAGGGCTAAGTCAAAGATTGATATGAGGCCTTTGAAATTAAGTGTCTGTGGGATATTTTCAATTTAAGAGAAACTCAGAAGGAATAGCTGATTGGAGTTGGAAAGATAAATGATTCTATGAGGTTTATTTTTACTCATTTTGACTCAAACAGAATTTGCTAAGACAGTCATCTCTTTGAGTTTTCTGACACAGATGACTGAGACTTCAAGGTTGCCAAGAAACCTTCTTACCAATTATTAGAATTGTAAGAAATTCAGAATGGTGGTAGGAAGCAAGGCTAGGGGTGAGGATGCTCCCAAAATCTATCTCTGGAAGGCATCTCAAACAGCAATAGAGTACACCTATCTATGCCATTTTAAAAGGGAAGTAGGCAATATAGGTTCATTTACCATAACTTCAGGCTAAGTAATCAGTGTACAGAGCAGAAAATCAGCAATCACAAGTACACTTTGATACAGTGACATACATACATACAGTAACATAAGTCACCTTAAAGTACAACACACGAAAGCACTTTCTTTTTCTACACCTAAGTGTGGATAATAACATGAATCTCATCCATCACACTGTATTTTTTTTTTATAGTCTCCTTAATCTACTGTTAATACAATACGGGAGGTTTAGTGTCATTCATCAAGTTGCATTAGCATTGTATTTTGTTATTTTTGTATCAAGCTAATATAATACAGTTCTTATAATGTCATCAAAGTCTATACCAAGCAGAAACATTAATATCAGGAAGTTTTCAAGCACATTTCCACATGGCTTGTGAATCTTTCAGGCACCAGGATGCAATAAGAGGCTCAGAAATGTCTGTTGAGACTGCAAGGATATTTGTGAAGGGATGTTATGAATGTGCTATTTTGGGAATTTCGAAGGCTTCCCCCATGGAAGCATGTTCCATATGAGTTAGTAAATCTGCTTTAAGAGTTAACATTTTCTATCCCAACTCTCATATATGGAAGAATGATTCTGCTTTAGAGAAAAAGTAGGGCATGCATTTTTCCTCTCAATGTCAGGCTGGTTTTGGTCACTACCATGCAGTGAATTCGTACCTAAATTCAGTTTAGGAGCTCAACTATACAAACATGAACTTGTTATCAAACTGTTAGTGCTAATTGAAAGACAAACAGTCCAAGACATGATTGAAGCTATGAAAACACAATTTTTAATATGACAATAATTTTATGCGAAAAGATAAATGAGTAACCACCAAAGTAATGGGGTAAATGGTTCATACTATAGAAATTCAAAGGAGTTTTTTTGCAGATGAGACGTGGGAAGTTATATGGGAGAACAGCCTGGTTAGAAAGAGAGGAGTGAATAATTTGGACGGACTGTGTATATATGACTTTTAGGAAGGAAACCAAGGTGTTTTAAAAAGGATTTATAATAAATTTATATATTATTTATTTATAATAAATAATAGGGGAACAGAAAATAAAGAATCAGATGGTAATTTTTAAAGATTAACCCTGTAGATATCTGTGAAACTGTTTGAAGAGTTTTAGTATGATACAGCGTTGTTGTTGCTAAGTCATGCCCAACTCTTTGTGACTCCATGGACTGCAGCATGCCAGATTTCCCTGTCCTTCACTATTTGCATATATTATAATTTTAGGATGATAAATATGTTAATGGTTTTGTAGGCTGGAAGGAGGTATAAGAAACAAAACCAGAAGAACAATTGGTAAGACTCTGGCCTCAGGTAAATAGCAGGATAGGGAGACAAAAGAAGGTTATTTTAGAGAAATGAACAAGGAATCTTATATTTGAGTTAGGAAAGACTTTAAACTCTTTTTAAAAATCATCATCTGTTTTTAATTTCTTGTTCACATATAAGGTGATATTAGCAGAAGTTGGGACTATTTGTATATTACCAATAAAGAATATGAAACAGTTGGAAAAAAAAAATTGTACAAACAAACACAAGAAAGAAAGAAATGATGGTTTAGGGAGAAAGCATGCATTATACTTTGAGATACTGAGTGACATCAGGCTGACGAGGTGAAAAAAAAACAACAATAAATTATGGTTGTTAATATTGATCTTGAATGCGGTGACAACTGTAATCATAAGTTAGAATCAACTCAATAAAAGGAGAATATAGAAAAATCAAAGCAGGGTAAGAATACTTGTCTAATATTTTGATTTAGTAAATGTCCTATTTTCTGATGTGAAATAGAGATAAAATCAGAAACAACAATCTGCAAATTATGCATTTAACAGGTAGAATGAGAACAAAGGTTTTTCTAAACAGGTGCACAAAGGCCCAATTCCAGTATTATAAAGCTGTAAAGCTCCCATAGCAAGGAAAAACCACCATATTTTATTTTCACCATTTACAATATTGACCTGGCCAGAAAAAAAAAGAAACCTCTATTTCTCGCCGCCATTTCTTTCGGTGGAGATTTTATTGCATTTTTGACACTTATTTAGATCAAGACTTTATATGAAATAGGTCCCCCCCACATGGTTCACTGGGTAGAATGCCTTTTCTGATGTCAGAAAACATGATATATTTAATCAGTTCTGCCTTCTGAAGAACGTGTTCAGTCAAATCATAGTAGAACTCCATCTGGTTGAATGCATTTGGGGAGTAGATGGTTTTCTGCACAGTGATTCAGACAGAGCCTTTGCAAGATGACTGAAGTGGTTACAAAAGACATTCATCTATGGCTGTCTGTCACGTAGAACTGGGTCTATCACCCCAGCAGCGAAGACGAAAAGACTAAGAACCTGTTTCTCTAGCATCTCTTGGATGTGTGTATATGCTGCTGCTGCTAAGTCTCTTCAGTTGTGTCCAACTCTGTGCGACCCCATAGATGGCAGCCCACCAGGCTCCCCCATCCCTGGGATATATGTATATGTGTATTGTGTGTGCGTGTGTGTATACACACACACACACACACACACACACACATGCATGTATTATGTATATATGTGTACTTATATGTATGTGATATATGTATATGCATATGTATGTGTATGCATACATATATGTGTATATGTGTACTTACATGTGTATGTACATTTGAGAGATACTAAAATAGAGATTTCTTGAAGAGCTTGCAAATTCAAATTTTCTTGCTGTTGAAGGAACAATTCACTATATCTCTAGACTTCATGTGTGAGCATGTCACTATGAAGGTGCAACTTCACAACCTGTCATTGAGTTTTGTCTTAAAATCCCAAATGAGTTGAATTTCAATAATCTCCTCAGTTTGTGAAAGTTACAGGTGTGTGCGGAGTTATGAGTCATGCAGAATATTTATGAAATGTTTTTCCTGAATGTAACTTAAGACTGTTTGGGAGTTAATTGTGTTTCTGTGTGTGTTTTTAGAAATTCCTCTATTTCACTAGAAATAATATGCATTTTCCTATCTGACATTGCTCTCCTTTTACATTTTAATAAGTTTTTCATACCCCTTCTGTATTAGATTCAATTTTTCTATTCTGTTGTTTTGAATTCTGCACACACATTTAAACACTTAAGTGCCAAAGTTAATTTTTCTTCTAGTAAAAGATAATGAAGTATTTACTACAGGAAATATTCTACTAGAATAACCATTGCATCTCTAGTTTATTCTTTTCTTGCTCTCTTTTCTGTAAATGTGTAAGTATGCTCCAGCAAGCTTCCCTGGTGGCTCAGAGGTTAAAGCGTCTGCCTCCAATACGGGAGACCGGGGTTCGATCCCTGGGTCGGGAAGATCCCCTGGAGAAGGAAATGGCAATCCACTCCAGTATTCGTGCCTGGAGAATCCCATGGACAGAGGAAGCCTAGTAGGTTACAGTCCACGGGGTCGCAAGAGTCAGACACGACTGAATGACTTGACCTCACCTCACTCTTTTTAACTCTTGCTGTTGTGAAAATAACCAAATCATAGATTTTTGTCAATAATGACCTCATTTTATGAATCCTGAAGTAGCTCAACCTGACACATAGTGTGCATTCCCATGTGTATTATGTTGTTAATTCTAATAATAAAACATTAAGAACTAGGATTGGTTTTATGCCTCTTGTAGGAATTTTGAGCATTCATGAAAATGAAACAGTAAAAATGGTATAGAAATTGTGGAAAGCAGTTTGGCAGTTCTTCAGGTTAAATATAGAGTTACCATATGACTCAGCAAATTGACTTTTAGATACATAGTCAAATAGTTGAAAACACGGATGCTAACACAGACATATATGCCAACATTTACAGCAGCATTATTCACAATAACCTAAAGGTAGAAAAACCCAAGTGGCCATCAACAGATGATGATTAAACAAAATGTGACATTTACATACAATACACTAACTCAGCCATAAAAAGCAATGAATTTCTGAGACATACATAACCAATGAACCTTGAAAACATTATGCTGAGTGAAATATGACAGACACAAAAAGATAAATATTTTGTGAGTCCATGGAGATGAAATGTCAATAATATACAAATTCATAGAAATAGAAATAGATTAGAAGTTGTCATGGGCTGAGGGTGGGTAGGAGGAATGGAGAGTTCTTATTTATAGGGCAAGAGTTTCACTTTGACGTTATGAGAAATTTTGGATATAGATAGTGGTGGCATTCTCTGTATTTTTACCACAATAAAAATATACTAGATAACGGAAAGAAATTAATGGAAACTTTTTCTTAAATAACTGCTCTGTAATGGCTCAATGGTAAAGAAACTGCCTGCCAATGCAGGAGACGGAGGTTCAGTCCCTGGCTTGGGACAATCCCCTGTTGGAGGAAAGGGCAACCCACTCTGGTGTTCTTGCCTGGAAAATCCCATGGACAGAGCAGCCTGGGGAGCTACAGTTCACAGGGTCACAAAAAGTTGGACATGACACATGAAACACACACAATCAATTGTCTTACACTTTTCAGATAGCTCAATGCTGTCAGTCGGCAGAATTAATTTTTGAAAGACTAATTTACATAGTTACTGTTGCTTTCTTTTTACTGAAGTGTAGTTAATTTACAACATTGTGTTAGTTTCAGCTGTACAGCAAAGTGATTCAGTTAGATAGATAGATAGCTAGATAGCTAGCTAGCTAGATAGATAGATAAATAGATAGATAGATAGATAGATAGATAGATAGATAGATAGATAGATAGATGTATACACACACACACGGGCTTCCTGGTGGTGCAGAGCTTAAAGTGTCTGCATGCAATGTGGGAGACCTGGGTTTGATCCCTGAGTCAGAAAGATCCCCTGGAGAAGGAAATGGCAACCCACTCCAGTATTCTTGCCAGGAGAATCCCATGGACAGAGGAGCTTGGTGGGCTACAGTCCATGGGTCGCAAAGAGTCCATGAGTCGCAAAGAGTCAGACATGACTGAGCGACTTCACTTTCACTTTCATACACACACAGTCAGCATATATTGTTGTTCACTCAGTCGTGTCCAATTCTTTGATACCCCATGGACTGCAGCATAGTTTGCCTTTAGAGACTATTTTCTCTCATGTGCTTATTTGCTTAGTGATGTTTGACTCTTTGCAACTCCCTGGACAGGAGCCCACCAGGCTCCTCTGTCCATGGGGATTTTTCAGGCAAAAATACTGGAGTGGTTGCCATGCCCTCTTCCAGGGGATCTTCCCAACCCAGGGGTTGACCCAGGTCTTCTGCATTGCAGGCAGATTCCTTACCATCTGAGCCACCAGGGAAGCCCAATAATACTGGAGTGGGTAGCCTTATAAGTTATCACAAAATACTGACTGAAGTTCTCTGTGCTGTAGAGTAGGTCTTGGCTGATTTTCTGTACTATAATACACTCATATGTATGCTTCTCTATCTTGAGAAGGATGAGAAATGTGAGGAGATGCTCTTGCAGCCTTATACACAGACCAGCTCTGTTATTACCCTCACCTCGCCATCAGAGTCCAGCAGTGTCCTCCTGGGAAACACTTGAACAGTATTCTTGTAAGAGAATAAATTAACTGGATCCACAAAATGAGCATCACTAATTAGAGTGGCCACAATCACATTGCCTTAAAAAGAGTAATATCATTAGGCAATTTTAGTAGTTAAAAAAATTATCTTTACTACTCCAAAGTGTAGATTTCTAGGATAGAAATGGACATGATATCTAAGATCACTTGTACTTACCCTATTCTAGTTAAGCTTACCTGTATATTTAGATACTGTTTCGTAGGAAAATTAAGCTCTCTAGTTTACTGACAGAGTTGCCTGTACCTGCATAGCAGAATAATAATCTTTGTACCCCTTACAAGAAGGCAGAGATTTTTACCTAACATCTGCACTGTTTTGTTGGTATATGTTCATGTTGCGATGAAGAAAGAAAGAAGGCTTCTATATAAGTTTCTCCTGTCGAGTTACTTGTCCTGCCAGTTTCTTTGTCCTTTGTTCTAGAAAGGGTCATACCATTTCAGGTTAACGAGTTGACTTTAAGATGATATTTCTCCACAATTGATGAGTCTTAAAAATGTCTCACAATATGTTCCTCTCCTTAAAATACACTAAGATCAATGTTGAATTTGAAACTAAACAGTTTGGTTTTTTAATCTTTATTTTTTTATTACTTTATTCTATATTACAATACTATAAACTAAACAGTTTAAACAAAATTGAATGTGAAACTAATTTATTGGCTTAAAAATGATATTCAGAGTGACATATATGCGTGTGTGTGTGTATACACACATATACTGGAGCAGGTCACAGCAACCCACTCCAGTTTTATTGCCTGGAGAGTCCCCATGGACAGAGGAGCCTGGCGGGCTACTGTCCATGGGGTTGCAAAGAGTCAGACACAACTGAAGTGACTTAGCATGCACACACAAATATATAGACTGATACCAGTTCAGTTCAGTCGCTCAGTCGTGTCCGACTCTTTGCGACCCCATGAATCGCAGCACACCAGGCCTCCCTGTCCATCACCAACTCCCGGAGTTCACTCAGACTCATGTCCATCAAGTCAGTGATGTCATCCAGCCATCTCATGCTCTGTCGTCCCCTTCTCCTCCTGCTCCCAATCCCTCCCAGCATCAGAGTCTTTTCCAACGAGTCAGCTCCTCGCATGAGGTGGCCAAAGTACTAGAGTTTCAGCCTTAGCATCAATCCTTCCAAAGAAATCCCAGGGCTGATCTCCTTCAGAATGGACTGGTTGGATCTCCTTGCAGTCCAAGGGACTCTCAAGAGTGTTCTCCAACACCACAGTTCAAAAGCATCAATTCTTCAGCGCTCAGCCTTCTTCACAGTCCAACTCTCACATCCATACATGACCACTTGAAAACATGTATATAAATTTAAAATAACTTTGCCAAATTTATGGATTCTGAAATATTACAGTGATAAGAATCAAGTCTCATTTATGTCACTTAATAAGTACAGCATCTCAGTAGAGTCCTTTAACAACTTAGATCAACCTCATAAATTAAGAAGAAATTTTCTGCATTTTATTTCTGACTCATTTTTGTATATGATATACTATGTTCACTAATATACTCAGGATGTTGTAATAGAGAATTTCTATATTTTCCCTTTAAAATGATTATGATTCAGTCAGAAAACCTTCACTTAGATTTTAGTATTTTTGAATTCCTGAAATATAAATTGCAGTTGTTAAGAGGCCCTTCCATCCATGTAGACTAGAAGACTGTCCTACCACCTGACTGTAGATCTCTTTGCTTTAAGAGAGACTATTTCTAGCTGTGAAAGGGGAAGTGTATTTTTTGTGAAATAGTTATAATATTTCATTGGAAATTTCTATTATGTATTTATGCGCTAGGGAAAATTAAATGGTGGAATGGTCCACTTATGAGTGTGAACATAATCAAGAATGAAAAGCTAGTGTCTGACTACAGGGTGTTACCACCTGCAGTAAACAGGCACTGAACAGAAACGTCAGTTTCATCCAACAAACCTACCATAACCTCTTGCTTTTCCTTTCCCCAGATATCAGTTGTCCAAGACACAATCCCTTCCCTGTTTTCCCTCTGTTTTCTCTCTAGGCTTCAGTGTGTCCATTTTATTTATCTCAACTCACAACTCATCTCATGATAGCCCTTCCTCTTGGACATATAATATAGCCTTCTCCTAAATCATGTCACCCTTGATCCATTCACCATGCACTGATGACAACTTGTAGGTCTTAGGAGCTGACTTACAAGTTGATGTATATGCTTTCTTCCTGAGATCCATGTACAGGGCCATTTCCCCTATAGTCTGAGCACATGACCTTGCACATTAAAGGGTGGAGGGATAGCTCCTTTCGTTATAACAAACTCTCATTTCCCACTTGCAAAATGTTGCTTTTATCTTTATTTGCTGGGCTAACCACCTTGTGACCAGAGAAGAAATGCTTTGCTTGGGGACCACAAAATAATACAGTTGCCTTAGAAGGTAACACTGTTAACTGACCCTTTGGGCTCCTCATGCTGTTTTATCAAAAGTAAAAATGAGAGGGATTATGGTATAGACTGAAGTGCTTGATTATATCATTAAGAAGAGGTGTTGGATTCTCATGATACCCCTATAGTTCACTAGTAAATTCACTAGTGAAGTCACTCAGTCGTGTCCGACTCTTTGCAACCCCAGGGACTGTAGCCTACCACACTCCTCCATCCATGAGATTTTCCAGGCAAGAGTACTGGTGTGGGTTGCCATTTCTTTCTCCAGAGGATCTTCCTAACCCAGAGATTGAACTCGGGTCTCCCACATTGTAGGCAGACACTTTACCATCTGAGCCACCAGGATACTCTGATACTTAACTATAAATTTTGCTAGAAGACTTCAACAAACTAACACAGGTAGGAACAAGAAGGACTTAGACTATTTAGGAGAAAAATTTGGAGGTCAGTCTGCAGAATGGTGAAATATTGTCCACTGAATGACTTTCTGAAACTAAAGGAATGTTGACTGTAGAGAGAAAATAAGGTACACCAACCAACCATGACCACAAGGGAAGTTTCAGATATGAGAACTCCCGAATTGCAGTCATTGTGTGTGTTTTGCTCTCTTTATCCAGACACACATGCCTCCAGGCACATGCAGTTATGTGCACACGTATACATACAAATATTTATTTGTAGGTAGATAGCATATTTAAGTCACACTGTATTTTAATCAGTTTTCCTAATCACCTTCCTCTATTCTTTTCTGTAAAGCACTGCTAAAGATTGCTGGATATTCAAAAGAGACTATGTAGCTGAGCCAGAAAAAGAACATTGACTCAGAGGAAGATATTATGACTTGGAGTACAAATTTGGTTTTATGAGAAAAACGTGCTTCGTGGTAGGCAGATGCAGAATGGAATTTTTAATTGCCCAGCAGTTTAAACTTCTTTAGAATGTCATCTATGGGCGTAGAGTTAGCAACACGATGGTTGGGTTAGGTTTACCTGAGCTTTCAAATCACACCTATGAGAGTCTCTTTGACTCCTCAGGGAGAAATCCAGGAAGAACATCTCCCAATATCTCATTGCCGGTAAAATTCCAGGTCAGAGTCTGCCAATGAGAGGGATTCACAGGAGATTTGGAAAACAGAAGACACAGAGAAGGCACCATCTTCTGAACTTATTTTCAGGCAACACTTGCAGTTGGGTAATGATCAGGAATACCAGCTTTGGGGGTGTAGGGCATTAAGTTTGATGTCATCCCACCATAAGCCAAAATTCTTGAGTTTCACAAAAGTGTCTTTTTATAGACACTTAAAGTGTCTGACGGAGAAGGCAATGGCACCCTACTCCAGTAATCTTGCTGGAAAATCCCATGGACGGAGGAGCCTCGTAGGCTACAGTCCATGGGGTCACTAAAAGTCGGACACGATTGAGTGATTTCACTTTCACTTTTCACTTTCATGCACTGGAGAAGGCAATGGCAACCCACTCCAATGTTCTTGCCTGGAGAATCCCAGGGACAGAGGAGCCTGGTGGGCTTCTCTATGAGGTCGCACAGAGTCGGACATGACTGACACGACTTAGCAGCAGCAGCAGTACAGTGTATGAATATATTCTCCCTTTGCTTATGCTCAAAGACACCCTAAAAAAAAAAAAAAAAAGAGAAAATTAGTCACTCAGTTGTGTCTGATTCTTTGACACCCCATGGACTGTAGCCCACCAGGCTCCTTTGTCCTTGGAATTTTCCCGGCAAGAATACTAGAGTGGGTTACTATTCTCTTCTCCAGGGGATCTTCCCCACCCAGGGATTGAACCCAGGTCTCCTGCATTGTAGGCAGATTCTTTACTATCTGGGCCACCAGAGAAGCCCCCAAACACTCTAATGTTGTATAATAAATCTCCAGTTACCAGAATTGAAACACTGCTCACTTGGACCAAAGAGTGATTTTCCTTATCACATCTTGGTAGCTACTAATAGTATTTCAGGTAGAGAAAACTGCTTCTCAAGCCACCCCAGGGAGCCAGAATGCACAAATTAAGGTTCTGGTTCATTTGCCTTTTCTTGAACATAAATGAACTTTCCAGTGTCATAGCTTCCTAGACGGTGCTCCGTAAAATAACTCCTTAGGCAGAGTGCTTAAGTGATGTTTGATAGATTTTAATAGCAGAATCTGTGGGAGAATTTTCTGCCTCAAATGAAGCCATTCTGTTTTATGCCAAGTCAGATTTCTATATCATCTGAATTATTTCCTATGACTTAAGCCGCTTCAGATGTGATAACCAAGCACCAAAAGTCTAGTTAGTACCTGGCTTCTTTTAGGCTTGAATGATTCAACTGTTTTAAAATTTTATAGTTTTATAAAGTAACACCACAGGCATCTATATCAATATTTTGAGTCAATGAATTGTGCTTACTGGATTTTTCCAACACAGTAAGTCCTCTGATTATACTGAGAAATGAAGCTTACTGTCATTAAAAATCAATGTGACATTTGTCAGTATCTACATTTTAACTCAAGGAGTCATTGCATTGAAGGAAATACCTTGAATGAAATGAATATACCTAGAAGCTCTCCTGGGTCTTCTAATAGCAAGTTATTTCCATAACTCCTTATTTGTGTTGTCATTTGCATACTGGTAGACACAAATACCACTCCAGTACTCTCGCCTGGAAAATCCCATGGACAGAGGAGCCTGGTAGGCTGCAGAGAGAGTCAGCTTGCTGAGAGTTGGACACAACTGAGCGACTTCACTTTCACTTTTCACTTTCATGCATTGGAGAAGGAAATGGCAACCCACTCCAGCATTCTCGCCTGGAGAATCCCAGGGATGGGGGAGGCTGGTGGGCTGCCACCTATGGGGTCATACAGAGATGGACACGACTCAAGAGACTTAGCAACAGCAGCGGCAGACACAGATAAAACACAAACACGACACATACCCAGCAAATGACTTTCTGAATATGGAGGATACCTCAGAACTTTCCATAGGCTTTAGAAACACTACCACTAAGAATCTAAATTTCTAAAGAAATACTAAACAGAATATAAATAACAATTATCTACATATTGATTGATAATCTGATCTAAGTGTCACTGAGTTCATGAATCACAGGATTCCTATGTCACTGTCTGTAATTAGGGTAGGCTTTACTGTCCCTTCATTACCATGTGGCTGTCATGTTAAATACGCTTAGTGATTTTAATGTTTGAGTGTTTGCTTTGCAATCATTGTGTATGAAAACCCCTACATCGAGATTCACCAGGGATCAAGTATATCATACTTAAAAATTTAGTCCACTTAAACAGTGAAGAGCTTAACTGATTTAAGAAATATGTATATATAAGATAATTCCTAATAAATAGCATTCTTTCTACAGATTAACATGTCTGGCATATCTCACTTCTAAGAAGGAGTTTCACTGATTTCAGAGTTACATGGACCAGAGAGAGTTCATCTGCTAAATTCTATTTGTATTCTATTTGTTCGGGCTGAGGCTCCCAAGAGGTTGATATTCAGGGAAAAACGCTGGTTCAGTGTTTTGTAACAAGAAATCGACCTGAAATATGTCCATGCTGGTGGGAAATTTGACCAACAGTTATATTCCAGCTTTGAAATCTTTGCTTTTAAAATAAGCTTCATGTCTCTAAAATATTTGACAGTGACTATTATTCATGAACAAATTCTAGAGTCTAATAACATGATAATCCCTTCTTTCTACAATTGCCAAGTTTTATCTTCTTCTCCCACTTTCAGATGCTCTGAATTCCAACTCCATGGACAAATCATGTATTGTTCAATCTCTCTCTTCCTTAGTTATTCTCACTTTGCTCTCAATATCTAGAATAACTTTTTTCTCTTTCATTTGTGCCTATCGAACTTCACTCATCATTTAAGAGGCCTAATTCAAATTTCATCTTCTCTGCTCAGTTAACTCTTCTCATTTTCTCTGCCTCCTTAAGTAGTTGGTCAAACATCTTCTACACCCTTAAAATATTTTGCTTCATGTTAGTTGAACAAAAATTGATGCCTACCTCCACCGTAAGAATATAATATTCTTCCAAGTGTGCTGGTAGGATTTTATATACCTGTTCTTTATAGTGCACATTATTCTCACATGAGGTTGGAGCAGGCAACACATTTTGCAGAATCAAGAGCAAAATGATAATGTAGGACCCAGGCCAGAGCTAGGAGGCTGGTCAATGTTCCCAACACAGGACAGACTCAGGACCCCATGGGATGGCAACCGTCACGCTGGAAATGCTCAGTCCCTGTATCAGGGATGGAGGCGAGCCCAGGGGATCATCTCCTTGGATGTCTATAACATCATCACACTGGGGCAGGGACAGGTACCATTGTCCTGCCTCCGATACAGAGCACATCCAGGACCCAACTTTTCTGGGTACAAGGTCCAGCCAGAAGACAACGTGAGCCCACCATCCTCAGGTACCCAGTTGCTTCCATCCAGACATGGCAGGTGGGTGTGGTTAAGAGGGTCAAGCAGGGGAGGGGAAGGCAGGTGAAAACTGGGAGCCAGGGAGCAGAGAGGGGCGCTAGGAACCACCCTGGGGGACTGCAGCACGGAGCCCATGCACGAGACGATGCTTCTCTGTGCCACTGGATCTCACCTCCAGAGCTTGAGACAGTGGTCCTGGGCATCTTAATTTATTTTTAATTGGAGTATAATTGCTTTACAATGTTGGGTCAGTTTCTGCTGTATGACAAAGTGTGTCAGCTCCACGTATGCATGGGTCCCCTCCCTCTTGGACCTCTGGCACCCTGCTTCCCACCCCTCTGGGTCATCACAGAGCACTGAGCTGAGCTCCCTGAGTGGTACAGCAGCTTCCTGCTACCTATACACATGGCTATGTATGTAGGTCAAAGCTACTCCTTCAATTCAGCCCACCCCTCCTTCCCCAGCTATGTCCACAAGCCCATTCTCTGTGTGTGCTTCTCCAATCCTGCCCTGCAACTAGGAACATCAGTACCATTTTTCTAGATTTTATATGTGTGCACATACACACACACATATATATACATATGAATGTGAGTCACTCAGTCATGTCTGACTCTTTGTAATCCCATAGGGTGTAGCCCACCAGGCTCCTCTGTCCATAGGTTTTCCCGGGCAAGAATCTGGAGTGGATTGCCATTCCCTTCTCCAAGGAAACTTCCTGACCCAAGGATCAAACTCATGGCTCCTCCATTGCAGGCAGATTCTTTATAGTCTGAGCCTTAATGTATGATATTTGTTTTTCTCTTTCTGACTTTCTTCACTCTGTATGAAAAATTCTAGGTTTATCCACATCACTACAAATGACCCAGTTTTGTTCCTTTTTATGGCTGAGTAACATTCTGCTATATATATGGACCACATTGTCTTTATCCATTCATCTGTGGATGGACATCTAAGTTGTTGCCACACCCTGACTATTGTGATAGTGCTACACTGAATATTGGGGTGCATTCATCTTTCTGAATTATGATTTCTCTCAAGGTATATGCCCAGTAATGGGACTGCTGTTCCTCGGGCATTAAACTTAAAGCAGGGGATGTTCTGAATGACTGCACAGGCCTCCTGCCCTTATCAGATATGAAGGGAAAAATGGCTTTTTATATAAGATGTTCATGGAATTTAACCTTACCATAATCCTTAAAGAAATATAGACATTCAATGATTAAAATATCAAAATAGTTTTATTCTATGAGATGGATGCATACTTCTGTTGTTCCTAAATGTGAGGGTTGCATAAAGATCATTTAAAATTCCTTCAGCTATATTAGGACTCAGCTGTTTCACAATGTAAGGTGGACTACAAATCACTTTGAAATACTTCCAGAACCTTAGTTGTACCTAATTTTAAGAATAATAATGATAAAACTATAATCAGATGACTATATAATGATAGCAATTGAGATTCTATTGTAGAGACTTAGAAAGTTCTAGCTCATTTTAGCTATTAGCTGTCATAGGTCTAAAACCAATCATGATTTTTGTTTCAAATATTATTGAGAATACATCCTGAAATACAGTCACAACATGCACAAAGGAAGCATGGACCCAACTGTAAAGGATTTGAAAAATGACAATTTCTTCAAACATGACTTACCTGATGATACTAAATTACAGTAGTTTATACTGATGAGTATATTGATACATCATTATGTACCTTATCTGCTGCTTTTTCAGCACTCATTCTTTGTATATAAAGAGCTTTGGTTCTTGTTAACTGAAATAACAGAATTATCAAGTATTAACAATTACAGAGTATGTTTGTGGTCATTCATTTTTTATCTGACCTCAGCTAAACGGAATAAATACACACACTAAATAGTTCTACATATCAAATAGAAGTGTAAATATAGGCACACAATAAAATTTTTATCATATATGTAAGATTTATATACAATGATACATAAAAATATAGACAAGATTTGTCACAGAATTAAATATCAGTCTCTCTATTCTGTGTATAGCTCATTGCCTCATTGGCTGTGGTAGGATAAGTCTGGTCCCTATAGCCCTTTGCTCAATATTAATTACAAAGTCCTATAAACCTTTTGGCAGTGATGTTGTCATCATATGGTCCTTTGTTTTGATTTGTCCTTTTGCATAAAACTATCTACAGTTGAATGTGCAGCTAGTTATTTTATCTTTTGCAGCTCTATGAGTTTTATTATTTATTATTCTATGTGTTTTATCATTTTAGTTTTTCACTTCAGTTAAAGCTTTATTTTAGTAATTTAACTCATTCAAAAAACACAACAGTAAGAGCACTTTTAAACATTTATTTGTTGGAAATATTTGAGAATACAGTATGTCCTTATGAATTTGTGATTTACAGGTGGACCAGCATATTCTTCAGAAAGTTAAAGTGCAATTAAATAGTTTCTGAGAAAGCGAAGTAGTTTGTGCATAAATGTTTGCGTTTGTCACTGAAGCCTTTGCTATATACATTTAACTCCCAATAGTGTAATTGTCTTAAATGTACTGTGCAAGATAATAAATAATCTGGAGGAATCAATGTCTAAAAATACCAATTAATAAGCTCATTCAGGCATTTATTTTTAAAGCTCTGTTTAATATTATGTGCAAAGAGGGTGCTAGTTACTGGGAATATTAAGTCAAAAATACCTATTATCTACTCCTGGGTGAATAAGATGTTCAAGATGATTTTAGAAAAGGCAGAGGAACCAGAAATCAAATTGCCAAAATCTGCTGGATCATTGAAAAAGCAAGAGAGTTTCAGAAAAACATCTATTTCTGCTTTATTGACTATGCCAAAGCCTTTGACTGTGTGGATCACAATAAACTGCGGAAAATTCTGAAAGAGATGGGAATACCAGACCACCTGACCTGCCTCTTAAGAAACCGATATGCAGGTCAGGAAGCAGCAGTTAGAACTGGACATGGAACAACAGTCTGGTTCCAAATAGGAAAAGGAATATGTCAAGGCTGTATATTGTCACCCTGCTTCTTTAACTTCTATGCAGAGCACATCATAAGAAATGCTGGGCTGGATGAAGCACAAGCTGGAATCAAGATTGCTGGGAGAAATATCAGTAACTTCAGATACGCCAATGGCAACACACTTAATGGCAGAAAGTGAAGAAAAACTGAAGAGCCTCTTGATGAAAGTGAAAGAGGAGAGTGAAAAAAATTGGCTCTACATTCAGAAAACAAAGATCATGGCATCCGATCCCATCACTTCATGGCAAATAGATGGGGAAACAGTGGAAACAGTGGCAGACTTTATTTATTTGGGCTCCAAAATCACTGCAGATGGTGACTGCAGCTATGAAATTAAAAGACACTTACTCTTTGGAAGGAAAGTTATGACCAGCCTAGACAGCATATTAAAAATCAGAGTCATAACTTTGCCAACAAATGTCCGTCTAGTCAAGGCTATGGTTTTTCCAGTGGTCATGTATGTATTTGAGAGTTGGACTGTGAAGAAAGCTGAGTGCCATAGAACTGATGCTTTTGAACTGTGGTGTTGGAGAAGACTCTTGAGAGTCCCTTGGACTGCAAGGAGATTCAACCAGTCCATCCTAAAGGAAATCAGTCCTGAATATTCATTGGAAGGAGTGATGTTGAAGCTGAAACTCCAATCCTTTGGCTACCTGATGTGAAGAGCTGACTCATTGGAAAAGACCCTGATGCTGAGAAAGATTGAAGATGGGAGAAGAGGATGACAGAGGATGAGATGGTTGGATGGTATCACAGACTCAATGAGCATGAGTCTGAGTGAACTCCGGGAGTTGGTGATGGACAGGTTGGTTTGGCTTGCTGCAGTTCATGGGGTCGCAAAGAGTCAGACATGACTGAGTAACTGAACTGAACTGAGGTGATTAAAAAGATTTTTAAAAAGGTGTTTAACAGTGACAGTTGTGTGTGTTGTGTTGTGTGTTAGTCGCTCAGTCATGTCCGACTCTTTGCGACCCCATGGACTGTAGCCCACCAGGCTTCTCTGTCCATGGAATTCTCCAGGCAAGAATACTGCAGTGGATTGCCATTCCCTTCTCCAGAGGAACTTCCTAACCCAGGAATCGAACCCTGGTCTCCTGCATGGCAGGCAGATTCTTTACCGTTTGAGCTACAGGGAAGTCATAAAGTAAACAGTGACAGTAGAGTGTATTAAATATGGTAGGAGTATATGTCATATTTGATCAGGGGCACCATAGATTGAGTGAAAGCAAGAAGGAAAAATATCTTATTAAAATCGAGATTGTAATTAAGTTCACTTGATAAGAAGTAGGTGAGGTTGTGTTAACTGCTTTTATCCAACTTGAAAGGAAATATATTTTAAAGTGCTTATGTTTAGCAATAGAGGGATAATAAACCAAAACATAAAGATTCTATTAAAACTGACTTCTCTCCATTTGGAATACACATCAATATACTCTGAGTGTGAGTAAAATATAACTTCAAAATTGTTTTTCTCCATAGGGACAAGGTTGATTTAGCCACACTGACCAGGTAGACAAAAGCAGAAAGTCAAAGCTGCTTACTGGTATTTATTACATAATATTAGCTTTCATAATGTAAGGCATTTGTAAAAAGATTGCCATATTTCTGTTTTTAGTAACCTTTTCTCCCCACTCTGTTGAGATTGTTTTAAGATTAGTTGAACCCTGAGGGCAGTATGTATTTTTATTTGACTGTGGGTTAGGAAAGATGTGGATAGCATTCCTTGACTTGTTTAAAACTAGCCAATGTATCACTGAAGAAAAACTTCTGAAAAGGAAAAAAAAAAAGCTATTAAAGAATCTGTACTCTTTAAAGTTGCTTTTATTGGTTTGTATTTCTTCATAAAGCAATGATACCAGTTGGATTCTTCTAAGACTGAATGCTAGAAGGGCTTTCTCAGGATCAATGCAAAATATCTATTCAGAAGATAACATAACTGATAAATTGAGATGATTCTAGAGGAGAGACTATATTCGCCTTATAGTTCGAAGACTCTCCCCTCAAGTATTGATAAGCAGATAGTCCATCTTAGTAACCTGTGATGCGGTGCATTCAGAAAACTTAAAGCTGTGCTGAGGATTGCAAAAGAAGGGAGCCTTATTCCCCCACACTATCCAGAGACTGCTGATATACTCATGGAAATTCCTGGGATTTTTATTTTAGCTGTTTTCCTTCAACCTAGGCTTACTCGCTCATAACTACAGGGTTTTCTCTATCTCCAGATTCATTAGTCTCTGAGATATTTGCAAACTGGAAAATGCAGAGAGTCTTGAGCAGAATGTATTTTCTGCACTTAGCTGTTTTTTGTCTTTATGTTGTGCATACTGAACTGGTTATTAAACTAAGGAGAGTGCAGGTGAGAACGTTTCTTTTTAATATATGCTAATGACGGCAGTTTGGGCTCAAATGTGCTGCTGTTTCTATGTAACACTTTGATACTGCTGGGAAGAGTCTCTCCTAAGTGGTTTTATAGTTAATTATTATCCTCTTCATACCTTAATTTGGATTCTGTGCTACCATTCAACACTTTTTTCAGCCTTCCAATACCTGGCAAACTAGCTCATAGCTTTATCACCTATACTGAAAAGATTGAGAAAATAAATTAAGAACAATTTCTTTTCAGATTTGATTTTCATGCCTTGAAAACATTTCAGCGAACATTAGAATTTCTAATATCTTATTCTATTACCTTGAAAATAGGGAATTTAAAATAGAAGCCTAGAATTTGAATAAAATGGACATAGTTAAGGCATTCTAAAGAGCTCAACCAATTTGCAATGGATGGATAAGAATTTTCAGCATGATTTAGAACAAGTTGAAATTACAGAACTTAAGTGTAGTGTTAAGAATGTGCTTAGTATCTATTGTTGGATCTAAGATTATTAGTCTATAGATTTATCTGTCTATGTATAAAGAGTGAGATACTTTTGATACTGTTTTCAGTTGATTTCTCTTGTACCTTGTTTTTTGTAACTTAATGTTGCACTGAAACTGAGAACACACATGCATTTAGAATCCATGCAGAGAAAAATTTTCTAGTGTCTTTGAGGCAGTTGTGGTATGGTGACTCCAACAGTTAATAACCAATTTCTATATTGCTTAGTAAGCCAGCTGTGCCATTCACTAGTTTTGTGACTCTGAGAACACATTGAACTTGTTGGATGTCCAATTTTCCTCTATCAAATAGAGAATGAGAAGATAATGTGGGAGAGGGGAAGTGTTTCCATCTAACGACTGAAATTTAATTATCTAGGGCAAGCTATCGTACTTCCGCTTTGACACTTTTCTAGTGTGGTAGTGCGTAGAACCTTCTGAAAAGAGCATGATGCTTTTCCTGTATTGTTGCCCATAAGGCAAACTGAAGATTTGTGTGTCTTCTGGAGAAACACTGAAATAATGTTTGCTTCTGAAACAAAGAATACAATATACCCAGAATCCAGAGACTTCTGGGCTATTCAATACGCCTGACATAGCCCACCGACCTTCCTAGACACCTTACCTGGATAGCAGTTGATGGGACCTTACTGTTGTTCCTTCGTCCTTCCAGGACTTCTCCACACCAGGCTCTGGGTTACTCCTTCTAGAGTGGCAGTGAGAAGAATGCAGATCTCAAGTGCCAAGCCAGACTGAGCAATTGTCTTCTGAAAATCAAGAACACACAGGTCTTCAGCCATCTTGGCTCATCTGGTAGAGCTCTTGGGTGTTCTGTGGAGAAAGATAATAACGTGGTGTCAGAAGTATCTCTTTCCACCCACAGACTTTGGGGTGGAGGGGTAATTAATTACACAGGGAAATGGTGGTTATTCAGAAAAACTTATATTCAATCCATGGCCTCATGGACACAGATAAAGTGATAAATAAAAGTAAATTATATCCATTTGGAATATGTTCAAAATATTTTTAAAGCCCTAATATTAGAGTTTGCTCCTAAACCTGCCTTGCATTCATCATAAAATAAACTAAGTTTGTTAGAAAAAGGAGGTCAGAAGGTAACTTTTCATAATCACATTTATACGGTTGCTTCTCTCTCTTCCCATTTTCTTTTTATTTTCTTTTAAATTGATTTTATTGGAGTATAGTTGATTTGCAGGGTCAAATACTGACTCATTGGAAAAGACACTGATGCTGGGAAAGATTGAAGGCAGGAGGAGAAGGGGACGACAGAGGATGAGATGGTTGGATGGCACTGCAGACTTCATGGACATCAGCTGAGCAAACTCAGGAAGATAGTGAAGGACAGGGAAGCCTGGCATGCTTGCTTCAGTCCATGGGGTCACAAAGAGTCAAACACAACTTAGCTACTGAACAACAATATTTGATTTACAATGTTGTATCCATTTCTGCTGTATAGCAAAGTGAATCATTATTCATATACATATTATATACCCACACTTGTTTAGATTCTATTCCCATGTAAGTCATCACAAAATATTGAGTAGAGTTCCCTGGGCTAAGTAGGTTCTTATTAGTTATCTATTTTATATATAGTAGTGTGTATATGTCAATCCCAGCCTCCCAATTCATCCTTACACCCATTACCTTTTCCCTCTTGGTAACCATAAGCTCCAATGGCTTCTTAACAAAGGTGAATTTATTGCCTTTTTTTTTTTTTTTTTGTGAGTATAGTTGCTGTGCACTGCTATGTCAGTTTCTTCTGTATGGCAAAGTGAATCAGCCATAAGTATACATATATCCCCTCTTTCTTTGGATTTATTTCCCATTTGGTCAGCACAGAGCACCGAGAAGAGTTCCCTGTGCTATACAGTAGTTTTTCATTAGCTATCTATTTTATACATAGTAGTATGTATACCCAGTCTCCCAATCATCCCACCACTGCCCTTTGCCCCTTGGCATCCATACATTCATTCTCTTCATCTGTATCTCAATTTCTGCTTTGTGAATAAGATCATCTCTACCATTTTTCTAGATTTCACATATAAGCACCATTATATGTTATTTGTTGGTCTCTTTCTGACTTTCTTCACTCTATATGACAGTCACTGTACAACCCACAGGACTTGCTCATAGTACAGTGAAAAACTAGTTGAAGATCTTAAGTTAATTGAATTTTTCTGATGTGAGACTGAATTCCTATAAAAAAAAAAAACTAACAGTTTTTAAACTTAGCTCATCAATATCCTTCGAAAACCAGGTAAAATAAATAACTGGCATTTTTAAGTAGAATTGGTCAAATTACAAGAATGATGGGTAATTTAGGTTTTCATCCACCAGCTTAAGGCACTTCCCTAAGAAGGGCAACTGGGGAAACCTTGAACAGATTTTAGGATGAACTAGTTAAAACTTCCCATTTCCCACTGACAATGATAAATATATATTTTTTCAAATATATCTCTGCAAATAAAGTTTTGACCAAAGATTTGACTTTCCTGGGTTAGAATACTGGAGTTGGGTAGCCATGTCCTTCTCCAGGGGATCTTCCTACCAAGGGATTGTGCCCAGGTCTCCTGCATTGCAGGTAGACTCTTTACCATCTGAGTCACTAGGGAAGCCCTAACACACAAGTCTTTAGTAAAATTCTTTAAAAATGAATAAGGGGCAATTATAGGAAAACATATTAAATAATATTTTCCAATAAAGATTATGACTACATTACAACTTAATACATAGGCCCTTAGTGATTTACAAAATTGCTTATGTAGGTGCAAAATAGTCAACTAAAGAAAATAGCTTCTAATCAAGTAAGTGACTTTTAATTTAATGCAGCTGCACAGACAGTGAATGCCCCACATCACTGAACAGTTAATGCTACCTTTCATCCTTTATCATTTTCTTTATGAGCTAAGGGATTGTTCCTTCAGATTCTTCTAATCCTCATAATACCTGGGCCATTATTAGAAATCCTTGCTCTTCGGATAACGTCCAATTTCTTATGAATCTCATGAGTATTAAAGAAATCTTGTTAAATGAAAATAGAGGTATCACATCTTGCCTGGAATTTCATTTGCAATTCAGTAGTTTAAGTGCTGACATAAAGAGAGGGCTCACTTGAAACTCACATTAGTATGTTTTTATTTTTTTCCTCTGTCTGTAGGCATGCCACATTCAATATGTAACAGCCAGGAAAATATTACTTTTGAGTTCTTTTCTTGGTCACGAGTAAGACTGAGTAAGGTAAAGGGCAGAAGGAGATGGAGAGATGTAATTCTAAGAGATGGACAAATTTGTAATCAGTGTCACAAAAACATCTAGTACTTTAAAGATGTTGTTGCTGTTTAGTTGCTCAGTTGGTTCTGCAAGTCCATGGACTGTAGCCTGCCAGTCTCCCCTGTACATGGGATTTCACAGGCAAGAAATTTCCTCCTTGCCAGAGTGGGTTGCCATTTCCTTCTCCAGGGAATTTTCCCAACCCAGGGATGGAACCCACATATTCTGCTTTGGCAGATGAGCTTCTTTACTGCTGAGCCACCAGGAAATCCCAATTTTTAAGATAAATTTGCTTAAAATATATTATCCATTGTAGTCTTCATCTTGGTTAGTAAACCTTCCCATTGGTACCAAAATAAAGAGCTTGGAATATTTCTTACACAACTTCTTTATTTCTAGTGCCTTACAGAACTTTCTCAACATGATAAAAGATACTACTTTGGAGTACAGGTTTGTACTGCCCTGGCTCCAGATACATATCTAGAAATCTTAACACCCAATTTGATTGGTTTTGGAAGAGAAGACTTTGGGAACTGAGATTCCTCATGAGTGAAATTAGTGCCCTTAGAAAGGAGATTCCAGAGGGCTGGCTCATCCCTCCTGCCAAGTGAGGACATAGGGAGGACATGGCTGTCTATGAACCAGGAAGCAGTTCTCATCAGACACTAAATCTCATCTTGAATTGACTAGCCTTCAGAATTATAAGCAATGAATGTTTCTTATTTAAATTACCTGGGCTTTGTGATGGCTCAGCGGGTAAATAATCCACCTGCCAATACAGGAGACACAAATTCAATCCCTGGGTCAGGAAAATGGTCTGGAGGAGGAAATCCTAGAAAATCCCAGGAAATCCCATGGACAGAGCAGCCTAACGGGCTATAGTCCATGGCATCACAAACAGTCAGACAAGACTGAGTGACTAAGCACAGCACAGCACAAATATAAGCTACCCAGCCTATGGTAGCTTGATATAGTACTGCTAATGGACTTATAAGAAATTGGTACCAAGAGTGAGATGCTGCTATAACAAATACCAAACAGATAGAAGTGACTCTGGAACTGGGTCATGGGTAGATGATGGAAGAGTTTATATGTGCATACTGGGAAAGCCTACATTGTCATCAATAGTCTGTTAAGGGTGATTCTGTTGAGAGTTCAGAAAGAAAAGAGGACAACTGTTTATCTTCTAAAGAATACTTGAGTGACTGTAAACAGAATGTTGGTTTAAATGAGGAATGTAAAGACCATTCCTTTGAGACTTCAGGTAGAAAGGAGGAATGTGCTATTGGAACCAAGAGAAAAGGCAATCAAAGAACTTATCTGAATTGTGTTTCTGATCTTGTGTTTTGAGGAAGGCAGAACATGTGAGTGAAGAGATTTCTAGAAAAGTGTTGAAGGCTTAACTCCTCCTGACTGCTTATGGTAAAATGTGAGAAAAGAGAAATTACTTAAAGAGGGAATTGTTAAGGAAAGAAACAAGGAGAATATAAAGATTTGGGGAAATTTCAGTCTATCCATATTGCAAAAACTGAGAATATGAAGGGTTTGGCCAGCTGAACATTTGATAAGGGGATTTAATGGCTTCCCTGGTGGCTCAGACAGTAAAGAATCTGCCTGCAATGTGGGAGACCTGGGTTGGGTCCCTGGATTGGAAAGATTCCCTTGAGAAGGGCATGGCAACCCACTCCAGTATTATTTCCTGGAGAATTCCATGGACAGAGGAGCCTTGCAGGCTATAGTCCCTGGGTTCACAAAGAGTTGGACATGACTGAACGACTAAGCATAACGCAATGTTATTCACACTGTTACGTTTTGGTCTTAACTTGGACCTGTAACTTGGCCCTCATTTCCTATTTCTCCTTTTCAGGATGGTTATGTCCATCCTTTACCTGGCCCACCACTGTGTTTTGAAAATATTTAACTTGTTTGAGTTCAGAGATGGAGAGCAAAAGACCTCAGATGAACCACACGTTGAGTTTCATGCATATCTGATTTGAATAATATTTAGATGAGACTTTGGACTTAGTCTTTAGGGCTCTTGGAATCAAATGAATGTATTTTGCTCACTGCCTCTGGCAGAATGAGCTATTCAGTTATCTACTCATCCCAAAACCTTTGAAAATTACCCTTGGTCAAAAACCCTAAAGTGATATATATTCCATGCATGACAACCCTAGTGAAAAATGGTATCCCGTGGAATAATCCATTATTTAAAGTAGATTTTGAGAAGACATCCAGGGTTTTCTATGTTGAATGTCCCAGCCTCAGACCTTGGCTTTCTTCAGAAAATATGGAAGGGAGTGTGATAGACTGGGATGCACGTCATGTATTCAGGACTTCCAAATTGGACTGCCATGGAATTTGTCATTCAGTGTGCCTGAAGGGTGAATTTTATTTTTTCAAATAAAAAATTATTTGAATAAGCAGTACATTTCTCTGAGAAACACATTAATAGGAGAAAGAGTTGGTTTGGGTTGCTGGAAATGGAGACTATTAAGTGTGGCCCTCAAGATTGTACTCCTTGTTAGGGAGATTTTAGAATATTTGCAATGATGGAGGTGAAAAGGGGTGATGGAGGTCATTACAATAATGGGGACAAATAGGGCTGAGACAGCTGGGGAACAAGCCTATTGCTTCTCCAGAGTTAACAGGAATAGAAAGCAAATTGGAGGGAACATGACCCTTCCTTCATCTTTCAGGATCCTTCTATTGGCCACAATTTGTGAAACCGCTTAGGATATCAGCTGTGAAAGTAGAATTAATAGTCTGCAGGATCCAAGTCCTAGCCTTTCAGAGGATGAGTTTAGAAGTGTAAGAAAAGAAGCTTAGAGAGTAGCTCAGTTTTAATATTGATAAGTTTCATTTTAAGCTCTGGGTCAAAGGGAGTGGACAGAGGATCTGAAGGAGAGAATGAGATACACAAATGGACCTGGATCCAAACAACGCACGCATGCAAGCACACACACACACACACACACACACACACACACACACACACTCACTCACTTTCACTCGCTTGCTCCCTCTCTCCCTCCCAGCCCTGGGTTGCAGGAAGTTTACAGAGTAAACACCACCATTACCTCTCTCCATGAGCCTGCAGAGGAGAGACTTAAGAAAATGAAAAGCACCAGACATGTGACATTTTCCTTCTGTATCCTGAGTTGTGCTTAAGATGGTCTTAAAGTTGAAGAAGTGAGGTCTGCAATGTTTTAGTAATAACGAGGAACAGTGCTGTGGCCAGTTGGATAAACCCCTTAGTCTCGCTCCGTTAGCAGGGTCATCGCTGCTGGTGGGATGTGTACTAATATAAGTATGTGGAAGGCATCATCCGTTAACACAGCATGGCTGAAAGCAGCAGCTTTGAAGGGAGAGGGACAAAGTTTACAGCTTACTGGCTCTGTGTCATTCAGGCAGTTAAGCGCCTTGGATTTAGTTTAGCTCTAAAATGGAGGAAATTATGTCTAACTCACAGCACTTGTGTAAGTTTAATTTATATGACCCATAAGTGCAGATGGAGCATGTTCACTCAACACTGAGTGGATATTTAATAAATCATAGTTTTTATTATTATAAATGTAAACTGCTTTTCATACTGAACTGCTAAAAGATTGATGAAGGAACGGGCAAAGGGTAACTGGTGTTTAAGGTGTGTACAGGGTCAGAGAAAATAACTGTCACGTCTGTATACAGCAGGAGTGATAACTAGCAGATATGTCATCAAATGGGTCAAAAACTCGGGTAACATAAGCAACTGGAGGCTCTAATGCTAAAAGATAAGACCCCTAATTTAATAACTATATGATAACATGTATTCACAGAAAAACTTATTCTCTTAATTAGCAGTTTTTATTATATTTAACCAAAACCCAGTCTTTACTTTTGTGAAGAAAAACATCAAAATGACATACCTATTATCTATCATCTCTTTTTTTCTCTCATGTATCTAGCCATCCATCTATCTATTTGTTTATCATATGTATCTGTACTACTACTGTACAATATTATGTGGAGGTTTTCAAGTAAATTTGTATTAGAGAATATATCTGAATTAAAATTTTGTTTAAATTACTCCTTGACAGATCAATATACATAGGAATTATGGCTCCTTGACTTTGAACCGAAACTAAATATTTGTTGAAAATATAGAAATATGTAATAATACAATATACATTTTAAAGTAAGGTTTCCACTGGCATTATTTGAATGGCTTTCTCTATTATTTTTCTTACATCATTCTTTTTAACTAATGTATATTAATAGCCTAGAATTTTCACATTATCATCATTGTTGTTATAATTATAAAACAAAAGATATATTAAAAAGAACAAATTGAGAAGTAGAACTGTGCCATGTAGTGCAAAATGCCTCTCTACTCTTTTTTCTCAAACATAATCCATTTTGTGTAACCTAATCATAACATATACAAACTGTTATCCAGATGCTCTTCCTTGCTTAGTAATATATTTGCAGCCCAAGCAGGTGCCATTTCCATTCCTGTCATTAAAAAATTAAACATGTGTAAGTATTTAAAAAACTTTTCTCAGCTTCACTGAGGTATAAGTGATACGCAGAATGTGCACATATTTAATACACACAGTTTGAAGAGCTTTCCCATACGTGTGTTTTCAGAACCCCATCACCATGTCAGGGTACTGATCCACCTGCCGTCTCCAGATTTGTTCTCTTGTGTCCCTTTGTTGGTTGCTTTTGTTGTTTGCTTTGTGTCTGTGTGGTAAGAACAGTTTACATGAGACAAATCACAAGGAGATATCATCTCATATCAGTTGGGATAATTTTTATTTAAAAAAAAAGAAAAGTTTTGGTGAGGATTTACAGAAATTGGCACTCTTAGGCACTACTGACAAGAATTGTAAAATGGAGCAATTCCTGTGGAAAAGAGCATCCTCAAAAAAAAAAAAAAAAAGAAGTAACATATGAGCCAAAAGCTCAATAGACATTACTTAGAGGAATTAAGTGATATGTAATAATATAGAGATTCACCTGTTTTATAACTAGAAAGATTCAGTATTTTAAGATGTTAATTTTCTCCAGTTTACCTAGAGAGCAATGCAACCCTATGGAAATCATAGAAAACATTATTACAGAAATTGAAAACTGACTGTGACCCGGTGCACTAAGCATGGGCGGCTGCAACCCAGTGCACTCAGCATGATCAAGAGGAGTTACCCCACGTCCGAGGTCAGGGGCAGCGGCCGAGAGTTCCAGGCTGCGACAGTGCAGGAACGATCGAGAGGAGCTGCCCAAGTCTGAGGTCAGGGGCGGTGGCTGGGAGGAGCCACCCCACACCCAAGGCCAGGGGTGGCAGCCGGGAGGAGCAACTCAAGGAGCTGTGACTGCACAGGTGCAGGAGGGCCTACAGGAGCTATCCCACATTGAAGGTCAGGAAGGACAGTGGTAAGGAGATACCCCTCATCCAAGGTAAGGAGCGGCGGCTGTGCTTTGCTTGAGCAGTCATGAAGAGATACCCCATGCCCAAGGTAAGAGAAACCCAAATAAGATGGTAAGTGTTGCAAGAGGGCATCAGAGGACAGACACACTGAAACCATACTCACAGAAAACTAGTCAATCTAATCACACCAGAACCACAGCTTTATCTAACTCAATGAAACCAAGCCATGTCCATGGGGCAACCCAAGTCGGGCAAGTCATGGTGGAGAGGTCTGACAGAATGTGGTCCACTGGAGAAGGGAATGGCAAACCACTTCAGTATTCTTGCCTTGAGAACCCCATGAACAGTAAGAAAAAGGCAAAATGATAGGATACCGAAAGAGGAACTTCCCAGGTCAGTAGTGCCCAATATGCTACTGGAGATCAGTGGAGAAATAACTCCATAAAGAATAAAGGGATGGAGCCAAAGAAAAAACAATACCCAGCTGTGGATGTGACTGGTGATAGAAGCAAGGTCCAGTGCAGTAAAGAGCAATATTGTATAGGAACCTGGAATGTCAGGTCCATGAATCAAGGCAAATTGGAAGTGGTCAAACAAGAGATGGCAAGAGTGAACGTCGACATTCTAGGAATCAGCAAACTAAAATGGTCTGGAATGGGTGAATTTAACTCAGATGACCATTATATCTACTACTGCAGGCAGGAATCCCTCAGAAGAAATGGAGTACCCATCATGGTCAACAAAGAGTCCAAAATGCAGTACTTGGAGTAGTTGGATGCAGTCTCAAAAACGACAGAATGATCTCTGTTCATTTCCAAGGCAAACCATTCTATATCACAGTTATCCAAGTCTATGCCCCAACCAGTAATGCTGAAGAACCTAAAGTTGAATGGTTTTATGAAGAACTACAAGACCTTTTAGATCTAACACCCCAAAAGATGTCCTTTTCATTATAGGTGACTGGAATGCTAAAGTAGGAAGTCAAGAAACACCTGGATTAATAGGCAAATTTGGCCATGCAATGTGGAATGAAGCAGGGCAAAGACTAATAGAGTTTTGCCAAGAAAATGCACTGGTCATAGCAAATACCCTCTTCCAACAACACAAGAAAAGACTCTGCACATGGACATCACCAGATGGTCAACACCTAAATCAGATTGATTATATTCTTTGCAGCCAAAGATGGAGAAGCTCTATACAGTCAACAAAAGCAAGACCAGGAGCTGACTGTGGCTCAGATCATGAACTCCTTATTACCAAATTCAGACTCAAACTGAAGAAAGTAGGGAAAACCACTAGATCATTCAGGTATGACCTAAATCAAATCCCTTATGATTATACAGTGGAAGTGAGAAATAGATTTAAGGGCCTAGATCCAATAGATAGAGTGCCTGGTGAACTATGGAATGAAGTTTGAGATATTGTACAGGAGACAGGGATCAAGATGATCCCCGTGGAAAAAAAATGCAAAAAAGCAAAATGGCTGTCTGGGGAGGCCTTACAAACAGCTGTGAATAGAAGAGAGGCAAAAAGCAAAGGAGAAAAGGAAAGATATAAGTATCTGAATGCAGAGTTCCAGAGAATAGCAAGAAGAGATAAGAAAGCCACCTTCAGCAATCAATGCAAAGAAATGAAGGAAAAGAACAGAGTGGGAAAGACTAGAGATCTCTTCAAGAAAATTAGAGATGCCAAGGAAACATTTCATGCAAAGATGGGCTCGATAAAGGACAGAAATGGTCTGGACCTAACAGAAGCAGGCAATATTAAGAAGTCGTGGCAAGAATACACGGAAGAACTGTAGAAAAAGATCTTCACGACCCATATAATCATGATGGTGTGATTACTAATCTAGAGTCAGACATCCTGGAATTTGTGAAGTCAAATGGGCCTTGGAAAGCATCACTACAAACAAAGCTAGTGGAGGTGATGGAATTCCAGTTGAGCTATTTCAAATTCTGAAAGATGATGCTGTGAAAGTGCTTCACTCAATATGCCAGCAAATTTGGAAAGCTCAGCAGTGGCCACAGGACTGGAAAAAGTCAGAAAAGCAACGCCAAAGAATGCTCAAACTACCACACAATTGCACTCATCTCACATGCTAGTAAAGTAATGCTCAAAATTCTCCAAGCCAGGCTTCAGCAATACGTGAATCATGAACTTCCTGATGTTCAAGCTGATTTTAGAAAAGGCAGAGGAACCAGAGATCAAATTGCCAACATCCACTGGATCATGGAAAAACCAAGAGAGCTTCCGAAAAACATCTATTTCTGCTTTATTGACTATGCCAAAGCCTTTGACTGTGTGGATCACAATAAACTTTGGAAAATGCTGAAAGAGATGGGAATACCAGACCAACCTGATCTGCCTCTTGAGAAATCTATATGGAGGTCAGGAAGCGATAGTTAGAACTGGACGTAGAACAACAGACTGGTTCCAAATAGGAAAAGAAGCACATCAAGGCTGTATATTGTCACCCTGCTTATTTAACGTATATGCAGAGTACATCATGAGAAACACTGGACTGGAAGAAACACAAGCTGGAATCAAGATTGCTGGGAGAAATATCAATCACCTCAGATATGCAGATGACACCACCCTTATGGCAGAAAGTGAAGAGGAACTAAAAAGCCTCTTGATGAAAGTGAAAGAGGAGAGTGAAAAAGCTGGCTAAATCTCAACATTCAGAAAAGGTAGATCATGGCATCCGGTCCCATCACTTCATGGGAAATAGATGGGGAAACAGTGGAAACAGTGTCAGACTTTATTTTGGGGGCTCCAAAATCACTGCAGATGGTGACTGCAGCCATGAAATTAAAAGAGGCTTACTCCTTGGAAGAGAAGTTATGAGTAACTTAGATAGTATATGCAAAAGCAGAGATATTACTTTGCCAACTAAGATCCATCTAGTCAAGGCTATGTTTTTACCTGTGGTCATGTATGGATGTGAGAGTTGGACTGTGAAGAAGGCTGAGTGCGGAAGAATTGATGCTTTTGAAGTGTGGTGTTGGAGAAGACTCTTGAGAGTTCCATGGATTGCAAGGAGATCCAACCAGTCCATTCTGAAGGAGATCAGCCCTGGGATTTCTTTGGAAAGAATGATGCTAAAGCTGAAACTCCATTCCATTGGCCACCTCATGTGAAGAGTTGACTCATTGGAAAAGACTCTGATGCTGGGAGGGCTTGGGGGCAGGAGGAGAAGGAGACGACAGAGGATGAGATGGCTGAATGGCATCACTGACTCGATGGACATGAGCCTGAGTCAACTCCAGTAGCTGGTGATGGACATGGAGGCCTGGCGTGCTGCGATTCATGGGGTCGCAAAGAGTCGGACACGACTGAGCAAGTGAACTGAACTGATGGAAAGACTGGAAACAATTTTGATGAAAGAAAATTAAGTTGGCTGCATTAGCTTAATGCAGCCGTCTTAATTCAAAATTTGCTCAAAACCTGCAGTAAACAAATGTATTTGGAATTGGCAAAAGGATAAACTTATAAAAATTAAAAAGTACATATTCTAAGGTATTTCAATGGGAAATGGTTATTAATAAACATCTTAAAATTTCTGAAATCCATTAAAAAAAACTGAACCTTTTACATTTGGCACACACTATAGACAAAAATAAACACACAATTGATATTAGACATAAAGATAAGAACTAAAAAATATAAAACTTCCAGAAGAACAATGTTTTGATCTTGAATCTAGAACCATCTTTTAAAAATAAGAGACAAATTATCAGCCATAGAAAAAGAAGAAAAACCTTTAGAAAACATTTATACCCTCACTTAGCCAAAGTGACTCTGAACAGAAAATATACAAATGGCAAGGAAGCAGATAATAAGATTTTCAACATCTTTCGTAATTGGGGATATTGAAACTACAATGAGAAGTCAACGGACAGCTATTAGAATGCTTAGAATTAAAAAGACTGGTTACAGGACAAAGTGCTGATGATGTAAGTCAACTGCAATTTTCCTACATTGTATGTGAATATGGAAAATGGTACAACATTTTACAATATTTTTGGCCATTTATTATAAAGTTAAATAGGTAGATTACATATCAAGACATTCCAGTTTTAAATATTAAACCAAAGATGTAAAAATATGTGAACAAACATAGACTTGTTCTCAAATATCTTAACAGCTTATCCAAAAATACCCACCAAAAGTAGAAACCACCAAAATTCCCACCAACTAATGAAACTAAGAAAATTGTGGTGCATACATGCAACTCACAATATGAACTCAAAATCTGAAAAAAATAACTAGCTTCCTGTTATATTCATAAATATGGATGGATCTTAGAAACATAATTGAAAGAATATACAACATGCTGTATATTGAATAATTACATGATCATCTTGATAAGACAAAGGTCAGTGAAAGAACAGTGGTTGCCAGCTGTGAGTTCCTTATATGCTTCTTTAATGCCACTCCTATACTGCTGTGATTCCTCTAGTTTTGTAACCTAATTTGAAATCAGGAAGTATGATGCCTTCAGCTTTCTTCTTCTTGCTCGATTGCTATCTAATTTCTTTACCTCAACCACTGCATTAAAATAGCTTCAGTTGGGGTCACACCTGACATCTTTTCAATATTTGTCCAGCTTGTCTGCAGCAATTGGTGTGACTGCTGTCTCCCTTTATTCTGAAATGGTTCTCCTATAATTTCTAAGATATTGCTCTTCTCTGCTTTTCCACTTGCCCATCTGCCTTCTCTGCTGCAGTTTTCTATTCCACATCCTCTTTTACAGCCTTTCTCAAAAGTCTGTTCTTTAAGTGTGCGTGAACTCTGAAAGCACTACTTGACTGCACTGTGTTCAAAAGCCACTTTCATGATGCTAAATCTCAAATCTTGGCCTCAGAAATTCTCTTCGCATTTCTAGACTTTTAAAATCAATTGTATAATATTTTTAGTTCCTCCATTCATAAACTGATTTATTAGAACTCACTTAAAATATTTTATTCAGAGTTCATTTTGCATAACTTTAAAATACTTTCCTCATTGCATGAGGAAAAAAAAAAGATGAACAGTGTACATCAAGGTTGACAACCAAATAAATAGGCAATTGCAACAGAAATTAGGTTTTCATTCAGCTGCTGCTAAGTCGCTTCAGTCTTGTCCGACTCTGTCTGACCCCCATAGACGGCAGCCCACCAGGCTCCCCCGTCCTTGAGATCCTCCAGGCAAGAATACTCAGCACAGTGTGAATAATGTTTCATTTTTAAATGCTGTTTTATTTGATTCCATATTAAGTGTTCCTGTTAAGTTTGAGGATATCTTGATTTTTTTTTTTTTTTGGAATATAATTGCTTTACAATGCTGTGTTGGTTTCTGATGTACACAGAAGTGAATCGCCATATATATCCACATGCCCCCTCCTTAGACCTCCCTCCCAGCACCCCCTCCCACCCCTCGATGTCATCACAGAGCACCCAGCTGAGCTCCATGTGCTGTATGGCAGCCTCCCACCAGCTACACACTTTATACATGGTAGTGTCTCTATGTTGATGCCAATCTCCCAATTCATGCCTCCCCCTATGTCTTTACATCTGTGTCTCTATTCCTGCCCTGGAACTAGGTTCATGTGTAAAATTTCTGTAGATTCCACATGCATGCCTTAATATATGCAGTTGTTTTTCTCTTTTGACTTACTTCACCCTGTATGACAGACTCAAGGTCCGTCCACATCTTTACAAATGACCCAATGACATTGCTTTTTATGGCTGAGTAATATTCCATTATATATGTAAGTACCACATTTTCTTTCTCCATTTCTCTGTGGATGGATGTCTACACTGCTTCCATGTCATGGATGTTGTATAAATAAATGATGCTGCAACGAACCCTGTGGTCCATGTGTCTTTATGAATTGTGGTTTTCTCAGGCTTTATGCCCAGGTGTAGAACTATTGGGTCATACGGTAGCTCTATTTTTAAAGAAACCGCCACACTGTTTTCCATAGTAGCAATCTCAATTTACATTTCCAGCAACAGTGCAAAAGGGTTCCCTTTTCTCCTTACAGTCTCCAGCATTGTTTGTAGATTTTTTTGATGCTAACCATTCTGACTTGTGTGAGGTGATACCTCATTGTAGCTTTGATTTGTATTTCTTTAGTACTTAGTGATGTTGGGGCTCTTTTCACGCGCCTCTTGACCATCTTTATGTCTTCTTTGAAGAAATGTCTATTTAGGTATTTTGTCCATTTTCTGATTTTTTTTTTTGAGCTGTAATCCTGATATGCATCTTTTACTATCCAGTCTCTAGTCTTGTCAGTAACTTAGAGTTTGAATCTGAAGCTTTTAAATTCATCACATCAAATGAATTAACTATGGATTGTATAAGTGATTTTTCCTTTCAACTTATTATGGATTGTTGATAGATCTTCTAATACAGGAATATGTTGGACTGTATTTCTATAAGAAAACATACTGTTATTTCTATAGAGAAGTATTTCATTGCCTTTTTTTAACTTTCTACCCCGGGGTTCCCAATTACCTTCCTGTTACATTCTTTGCCCATCTTGCTGTTCTAGGGTTTTGTCTCTAATTAGTCCAAGAACTCTGTTATTTTCATGTGGATTCAACTGTGGTTATATTAAGTCATTCCTCTATATCATAAATGAGATTTTCAGCTGTGTTTGTTTTATTTCTTGAAGTTCTATTTTGTTCCTATCCCTTCTGTAATGCTATTCATTTGGCATTTAGTTTGTTTCCCTAGCTCTGCAATTTCTGTATCATTAAATTCTACCCTTTATTTATCTCATCTTTAAACTTAGATGTTATTAAATTATTCAGAATCTCAAATGTTCTTTTCAGTGTGAAACACAGATGGATAACGTTCTCTATTTTTGGTGTAGAATGTTTTATTCTAACTTAGTTAACATGGCTTGCCCGTGTTCTTTCCTTCCTTCTCCCTCCCCCATGTGATATGTTTGCATGAATGTCATAACAATCTTTCTGACACATTAATATGTAAACTATATACCTCTTTGTATGCCATTTATTTGTGCTAATGGATTATAGGTAAATCCCCTCTGTTCTTCTGTATTTTCCCCCTCTTCATGCAAGTACTATGGTTTAAGAACTGGGTGTTTTCAGTTTAACAGAGGAGGTATGGAAATCAGAGAGCTATACTCAGAGCCTTGAGTGCCAAAAATGGGAGGTAAATTCCAAAGAGTTAAACCAAGTTGAAAGTGATGAGTTGTGCATAATTTAGTTTTCTCATGACTTTTCTTTTGTCCACAAACATTATCTTTTGCTTAATGACTACCTACAATCCCCAGCTTTTGTTTTCTATTTGGGAGCATTTATAGAGTTCATAGGTTTAGATTTTAGAGTCCATTCATTTGTTCAGTTGCTAAGTTGTCCAACTTTTTGTGACCCCATGGACTGTAGCACACCAGGCTTCCCTGTCCTTCACTATCTCCCAGAGTTTGCTCAAACTCATATCCATTGATTAGATGATGCCATTCGGCCATCTCATCCTGTGTCACCCCCTTCTCCTGCCTTCAGTCTTTCCCAGCAATCAATCTAGATACAATATGTGATAAATAAGAGACTGAAATTACATTTAAAAGTAATGAAAACACCTAGTTAAATGACATCATATAATTTATTGGTAATTGATGTTAGCTTTCTGTAAAATAAAATATCTTAGCAACAAAATATATTTATAAAAGACCCAGCATCAGGGTATTTTCCAGTGAGTCAGCTCTTTGCATCAGCTGGCCAAAGTATTGGAGCTTCAGCATCAGTCCTTCAAGTGAATATTCAGGGTTAGTTTCCTTTAGGATTGACTGGTTTCATCTTAACTGGCTTTACTCCACAACTGACAATGAAATTATTCTTTCTTATTTAAAATTAACTAAAACATAAAAACATGCAAGGCATTTTAACACATTTTAGAGAATTAGTATAGTCCTATTCAAGTAAAAAACATCTCATTTGAGAGAGTCAGAGTTAACTGCTGCTTGGCCAAGCAGATTTATTCTTCAGAATAAAAGGTGATTAAATAAGGGAAAAATATTCTTTACTAGATATTTATATAACTCAAGCAACCAAGAACATTTTTATAGTTGATGAAAAATCACTAACAGTAACACTCATTCTTGAATTAAAAAACAAGCATTTATCAAACTAGACTGGCTTTAACTTAATAAAACCTGTCCAGTAGAACTTGAGATTTTATACCTAATGAAAAAATGCTTTAAACACTCTCCAAAGGAAACAGCAAGACATATAACAAATGCTTTTGACCAATGAGGACAAAGGAATAATAAAATGGAAAAGAAATTAGGTATGCCAATACAAGAGAATATGTATCTTTGTTTGTGTCCATATATAGAAGTGTGTGTGTGTGTGTGTGTGTGTGTGTGACGTACACACTAATATGTGTGTGTGTGTGTATGCTGCTATTCCTGCTTAGTTGCTTCAGTCATGTCCAACTCTCTGCGACCCCATGGACTGTAGCCCACCAGGTTCCTCCGTCCGTGGGATTCTCCAGGCAAGGATACTGGAGTGAATTGCCATGCCCTCCTCTCCGGGATCTCCCCAACCCAAGGACAGAACCTGGGTCTCCTGCATTGACAGGCAGATTCTTTACTACTGAGCCACCGGGGAAAGTCCATGTGTATATACAGAGATACATATGTTTATAATTACCAATATTTATTCACCTTAACTGAAAAAGTATTAGAATAAAATATTCCACTACTGTAGTTTGATATATGTATAAATAGCAAAATTGTTAGGATTAACATAAAGCTAAAATTATCAATTAAACATAGTATCATTCTGAAGCATAAAACTTTCAAGATTTTCTCAGTAGATACTGAGAAAAACTATAAGAAGGCTATAAGAAAAACTATAAATACTTATGAAAAACTATAAGAAGGCTTATTCATCCTGTGTGTTCCTGACACAAGTATCTTACATATGACTGTGGATTTTCCTGTTCCTACTTTTAATTTCAACCTTGTCATATGTTAATATGGGTATCAGTTTATCAGTTTAGGACTTTAACTACTACTTGTATTGAGTATTATGTCATAAAGTTTCTGTTTGTCTCTCATAATCCTTTTGATCTTGAAACCTGCTTTGTCTATGGTAAATATAGCACATTGATTTTATAGTGTTTTCATTATATATTTTTTCAATCTTTTTAAAAATTTTCTTGTATCTTTATCTTTAATATGCATTCCTTATGAGCTGCTTTTAGTTGCTATTTGAAAAAACTTTCCTCTCCTGATAAATTTGTCTTTTTTTTTTTTTACTGGCATGTATACTCCCTTTACATTATTCTATATTTCTTTCATTTTAGCATTCTTTGGTTTGATTGAGAACTGGTTGTTACCCTCTGTAAAGTATGTTAATAATTGTACTTATATTTCCTTATACTTTGTTCACTATGACTGCAGTATATTTAATTCTTTTTGTGTTGATTTAAGGACTTTATTCTTGATCTTCAGTCTTCTTCCAGTCATCACCACCCACCTTGGCTCTAGCTCCACCTGCAGAACTATTATATTCCTGCTACGTGTGTTGCTACTTTTGCTAAGATCTTTGAATATACTGCATGATTTGACTCTGACATTTTTCCCAGTAAATTCTTTATTTCTTTGCTTTTTTGGAGCCTACTTTACAATAAAGTTTGATGAATTCAATTCGGCTTTTCTTGCTTGTTTTTTTTTTTTTTTTAAAGTGTGAGCCTACAAACACAGGTACATCAGTGCCCTAGGCTAACAGAAATTATTTACAGGTCACAGTGAGGCACTGAATGGAATCTTATGGCTCTTGTGTGCCTATATCTGTATGTGTATGTTATTATATGTCTATCTTAGTCAGGACAAATCTCCAAGATTCATCATAAGTAGAACTCTAAGCCTCTTTCTTATTTTCTGAAAATTTTCTGGAGTTTATAAAGGACCACCCATCTTCTCAATCAGTTCTACATTCACTTTCAGTTCTTGGTATCAAACAATGCAAAAGAAACTCACAGACCCTGTTCCATCCTAGGAAATCCATTACTCCAAAAGTGTGTTGGCTTTGCCTGCCCAAAGTATGCCACATATTTTTTAAAGCGTGCATGTTGCTGCTTTTTTTGAGAGTCACAGTTACAGTTGTCTCTTACTGATAGTCTTTCTTTTATTTGAGTCTCCATGACTCTGATGCCTTTCACAAGTAAAAATTTAAGGCTAGCAAACAAACACATTTTATTGAAAGTGAAATTTCTCACTTCTTATCTGGCTTGATTTTCTGGTGAATAATGGAGTGTATGCTCCTCAGTCTCTCATTCACATCTGACTCATTGCAACTCCATGGACTGTAACTTGCCAGGCTCCTCTGTCCATGGAATGTTTCAGACAAGAATACTGAGTGGGTTGCCATTTCCTCTTCCAGGGATCTTTATAACTCAGGGATCGAACCTGCATTTCCTGTGTCTCATGCATTACAGGGAGATACTTTACTGCTGAGCCATCAGGGAAGAATAATAGAGTAGGAAATGGCAACCCACTCCAGTATTCTTGGCTGAAAACTTCCATGGACGGAGGAGCCTGGCAGACTACAGCCCATGGGGTCCCAAAGAGTTGGACATGACTGAGTGACTAAGCACGCACACCTGGTGAATAAATGCTCTTTATTCTTAAAAGACCTTTATTTTTTCTTAAATTATACTTTCTACCTCTATTCCTAAAGTCAATCTAGATGCAGCATGTGGTAGATAACAGACTGAAATTACATTTCAAAGTAACAAAAACACCTAGTTAAATGATATCTCATAATTTATTGGTAATTGATGTTATCTTTCAGTAAAATAAAATATCTTAGCAACATAATATATTTATAAGCCTTTTAAAGAAATTGAATTCAGTCTCAAAAGAAAAAAAAAAAAAAGGAAAGGAAAAATATACCAAACTACAAAACATCAATAGGAAATGCCTTTGATTTACATTAATTTTAAATAGTTCTCTTTAAAAAAACTCCACTTTTTTGTTATCATTTCAACTATATTTTCCTCTGGTGCTGGTTTCTCTGTGAAGTGAAAACTGATGAATCTATATTTCTTGACATTGTGGTGGTTGCTAAGTCCAGTTCCGACTCTTTGCAACCCTGTGGACTACAGCACTCCGGACTTCCCTGTCCTTCACCATCTCCTAGGAGTTTGCTCAAATTCATGTCCATTGAGTCAGTGATGCCATCCAACCATTTCATCCTCTGACCTCCTTGCCCTCTTGCCCTCAGTCTTTCCCAGCATCAAGGTCCTTTCCAGTCAGCCAGCTCTCTGTGTCAGGTGGCCAAAGTATTTGAATTTCAAGTATAGCAACAGTCCTAACAATGAATGTTCAGGATTGACTGCCTTTGAGATTGACTGGTTTGATCTTGTAGTCAGGAGTCTTCTCAAGCATCACAATTTCAAAGCATCAGTTCTTCGGTGCTCGGCCTTCTTTATGCTTTTTGGACTAGGGAGGGATTGGCAGAAGTCATCCTTCTCCTGGACACTGGGCTGCAGACATCAGAGGCAAGGACTGGAATGTGACTCTTGGCCCACAGGTACCCAAAGTAAGCAGGGGCATAGGAGAGGCACGCTTTGTCAGTAGGAGACATCCAGTAACCGTGTGTTTCATCAAACATACTTGCAGCAATTCTGACATATCTCCCCAGGATATTAGAATACGGTAATATTGCAGGATGGGTGAAACTAGTTTCACTCCTTGTGAGGTCTCATTACTGGGTGCTGGACTAATGCTATCAGGGTAAACCATCCTGTATGCAGGCCCTGCCATTGCATTAACTGGATGGAAAATCATCTGTATGGGAAAAACTCACAAAACATAAAACACGAGGTTTTCTGGTGAGTTGACTGAGAAATGAAAAAGTCTTTTACACTTTATAAAAAGCTTATCATAAGGTGATATTGAGTCCTGATTTACAAGAAAATGTCTAAATAACAGGAGGCTTTCACAGACACAAGTAGGCTAGTCAAAGCTACAAGAAAAAAAAAGAGCTTTGCGAGTTCAGTTGAGATTCCAGTAAAGGAAAAATAATCTCTTGGACTTGTAGAGTGCTTTTGTAACATGAAAAATATAGGGCATGAAGTGATTAAATATTAATGCCCTTTAGCTGATGTTTCCAGGGGAATATTTAATTATAAAAGAAGGGTTATTGTGCAGCACAGTTGGAGATGGACTCAGTGAGACACAAAGATTTGGCAGGAATTAGGATACAGATCATTTGTGCGTGGTAATGAGTGGACCTTCACCGTTTAAGCAAAATACTTGATGAACATTTTTCAAGTGCATTATTTTGAGTCATGCAAGAACACTTTGAAATAACAGACAGATATCCATCATGTATCCTGCCCCCGCCGAGGCCAGCAATAACTGGGCTGCATGAGTCTGATCACTGGAGTGTTGCTCAGTGGTTTGGTGTTTGGCGTTTGGTGATACTGAGGGCCTTCCAGAAGAGACAGAAGTCAGTCTTGAAAGAACCAGAAAAGAGATTTCTGGCTCTGCTGTCAGGGTGGCACTCTGGCGCCATACTGATGTAATGACGGAGGCCTTGTCATCAAGGGTCACAACTGGCTGTGCTTGGGCAACTGGCACAATGGAACATGCTCCCTAGTGTCCTTCAAGCCCCGTACACATCCCTCATCTCACACATCCCTCACCTCACACATCCCTCACCTCACACATCCCTCACCTCACACATCCCTCACCTCACATCCCTCACCCCTCACACATCCCTCATGCCCTCACCTCACATCCCTCACCTCACACATCCCTCACCTCACATCCTCTCACCTCACACACATCCCTCATGCCCTCACACATCCCTCACCTCACACATCCCTCACCTCACACATCCCTCACCTCACATCCCTCACCTCACACATCCCTCACCTCATCCCTCACCCCCACACATCCCTCACCTCACCCACATCCCTCACCTCACCCACATCCCTCACCTCACACATCCCTCACCTCACACATCCCTCACATCCCCTCACACATCCCTCACCTCACAATCCCTCACCTCACACATCCCTCACTCCCTCACCTCACACATCCCATCACCTCACATCCCTCACCCCCTCACACATCCCTCACCTCACACATCCCTCACCTCACACATCCACATCCCTCACCTCACACATCCCTCACCTCACACATCCCTCATGCCCTCACCTCACCCCTCACATCCCTCACCACATCCCTCACCTCACACCCTCACCCCTCCACCTCACACATCCCTCACCTCACACATCCCTCACCCTCACCCTCACCTCACATCCCTCACCTCACATCCCTCATGCCCTCACACACTCCCTCACCACATCCCTCACCTCACATCCCTCACCTCACATCCCTCACCCTCCCTCACCTCACATCCCTCACCTCACACATCCCTCACCTCACACATCCCTCATGCCCTCACACATCCCTCACATCCCTCACCTCACATCCCCCTCACATCCCTCACACATCCCTCATGCCCTCACACATCCCTCACCCTCCCTCCTCACACATCCCTCACCTCACATCCCTCACCTCACACATCCCTCACCTCACACATCCCTCACCTCACACACATCCCTCACCCTCCCTCACACATCCCTCACCTCACACATCCCTCACCACACATCCCTCATGCCCTCACACATCCCTCATCCCCACCTCACATCCCTCACCTCACACATCCCTCATCCCTCACACATCCCTCACCCTCATCCCTCACCTCACACATCCCTCACCTCACACATCCCTCACCTCACACATCCCTCACTCCCCTCACACATCCCTCACCTCACACATCCCTCACCTCACCCTCACATCCCTCACTCCCCTCACACATCCCTCACCTCACACATCCCCCTCACCTCACACATCCCTCACCTCACACATCCCTCACCTCACATCCCTCACCTCACCTCATCCCTCACCTCACATCCCTCACACACATCCCTCACCTCACACATCCCTCACCTCACACATCCCTCATCCCTCACATCCCTCACATCCCCACCTCACACATCCCTCACCTCACACATCCCTCACCTCACACATCCCTCACCTCACATCCCTCACCCCTCACACATCCCTCACCTCACACATCCCTCACCTCACACATCCCTCACCTCACACATCCCTCACCTCACATCCCTCCCTCACCTCACACATCCCTCATCCACTCCCTCACCCCCCACACATCCCTCACCCTCACATCCCTCACCTCACACATCCCCCTCACTCCTCACCTCACACATCCCTCACCTCCCACATCCCTCACCTCACACATCCCATCCTCACCTCACACATCCCTCACCTCACATCCCCACCTCACCTCCCCACCTCACATCCCTCACCTCACACATCCCTCATCCCTCACCTACATCCCTCACCTCACACATCCCTCACCTCACACATCCCTCACCCTCACATCCCTCACCTCACATCCCTCACCTCACACATCCCTCCTCACACATCCCTCACCTCACACATCCCTCACCTCACATCCCTCACCCCTCACATCCCTCATGCCCTCACCTCACATCCCTCATCCCTCCCTCACCTCACACATCCCTCAGCCCTCACATCCCTCCCTCCACTCCCCCTCCCTCCACATCCCTCACCTCCACATCCCTCCCCTCACACATCCCTCACCTCCCCTCACACATCCCTCACCTCACACATCCCTCATGCCTCACCTCCACACATCCCTCACCTCACCCTCATCCCTCACACTCCCTCATCTCCTCCCTCACCCCTCCCTCCCCCTCCTCCCCCTCACCTCACCTCCCTCCTCCCCCCTCCCTCCCCCTCCCCCCCCATCCCTCATGCCCTCACACATCCCTCACCTCCCCTCACCTCACACATCCCTCACCTCACACATCCCTCACCTCACACATCCCTCACCTCACACATCCCTCATCCTCACACATCCCTCACCCCCTCCCCTCCCTCCCTCCCCCCTCCCCCTCCCTCCTCCCTCATCCCCACACATCCCTCATGCCCTCACACATCCCTGCCCTCACATCCCTCACCTCACACATGCCCTCACACATCCCTCATGCCCTCACCCTCATCCCCTCACCTCACATCCCTCAGCCTCACACATCCCTCAGCCTCACACATCCCTCAGCCTCACCCCATCCCTCACCTCACACATCCCTCACCTCACACATCCACATCCCTCACCTCACACATCCCCACCTCATCCCTCACCTCACATCCCTCACCTCACATCCCTCACCTCCATCCCTCACCCCACACATCCCTCTGCCCTCACACATCCCTCACCTCACACATCCCTCAGCCCTCACATCCCTCATCCCTCATCCCTCCCTCACACATCCCTCAGCCTCACACACCTCCCATCCCTCACCTCACACATCCCTCATGCCTCACACATCCCTCACCTCACACATCCCTCACCTCACATCCCTCACCCTCACATCCCTCACCTCACACATCCCCACCTCACCCCTCATGCCCTCACACATCCCTCATGCCCTCACACACCCTCATCCCTCACACATCCCCTCACATCCCTCACCTCACACATCCCTCACCTCACCCCTCACTCACATCCCTCACCTCACCACATCCCTCACCTCACATCCCTCAGCCCTCACACATCCCTCACCTCACATCCCTCAGCCTCACATCATCCCTCACCTCCCTCACATCCCATCCCTCATGCCCTCACACATCCCTCACCTCACACATCCCTCACCTCACACATCCCTCACCTCACATCCCTCATCCCACCTCACATCCCTCACCTCACATCCCTCATCCCCCTCTCACATCCCTCACCTCACATCCCTCACATCCCTCACCTCACACATCCCTCACGCCCTCACACATCCCTCACCTCACACATCCCTCACCTCACACATCCCTCACACATCCCTCACCTCACACATCCCTCACCTCACATCCCCTCACACTCCTCACCTCACATCCCTCACCCATCCCTCACACATCCCTCACCTCACCTCACATCCCTCATCCCTCACCTCACACATCCCATCCCTCATGCCCTCACACATCCCTCACCTCACACATCCCTCACCTCACACATCCCTCACCTCACACATCCCTCACCTCACCTCCCCCACATCCCTCATCCCTCACACATCCCTCACCTCACCCTCATCCCTCACCTCATCCCTCACCTCACATCCCTCACCTCACAATCCCTCACCTCACAATCCCTCACCTCACACATCCCTCACCACACATCCCTCACCTCACACTCCTCATGCCCTCACACATCCCTCACCCCATCCCTCACCTCACACATCCCTCACCTCACACATCCCTCACCTCACATCCCTCATCCCTCACACATCCCTCACCTCACATCCTCACCTCCCTCACCTCACACATCCCTCACCCTCACACATCCCTCACCTCACACATCCCTCACACATCCCTCATGCCCTCACACATCCCTCACCTCCCTCACACATCCCTCACCTCACCTCACACATCCCTCACATCCCTCACCTCACACATCCCTCACCTCACACATCCCTCACCTCACCCCACCCTCACACCCCCACACCCTCATCCCTCACCTCACACATCCCTCACCTCACACATCCCTCACCTCACACATCCCTCACCTCATCCCTCACCTCACACATCCCTCACCTCACCTCACATCCTCATCCCTCACACATCCCTCACCTCACACATCCCTCACCCTCCCTCCCCCCCCCCTCACCTCCTCCCTCCCTCCCTCCTCTCCTCCCTCACATCCCTCATCCCTCCCTCCTCCCTCCCTCACCTCACACATCCCTCCCTCACCTCACACATCCCTCACCTCACACATCCCTCAGCCTCACATCATCCTCACCCTCACACATCCCTCACCTCACACATCCCTCAGCCTCACACATCCCTCACCTCCCTCACCTCACACTCCCCCTCAGCCCTCACACATCCCCTCACCCCCTCACACATCCCTCACCCCTCACATCCCTCACCACATCCCTCATGCCCTCACACATCCCTCATGCCCTCACACATCCCTCACCTCACACATCCCTCACCTCACACATCCCTCACCTCACCCTCACCTCACACATCCCTCACGCCCTCACACATCCCTCAGCCCTCACACATCCCTCACCTCACATCCCTCATCCCCTCACACATCCCTCACCTCACACATCCCTCACCTCACACATCCCTCATCCCTCACCCTCACCCCTCACCTCACATCCCTCACCTCACCCACCTCACCCCTCACCTCACCACCTCCCTCATCCCTCACCCACATCCCTCATCCCCCTCACCTCACACATCCCTCACCTCCCTCACACATCCCTCACCTCACACATCCCTCACCTCACACATCCCTCACCCTCACACATCCCTCACCTCACACATCCCTCATGCCCTCACCTCCACACATCCCTCACCTCACATCCCTCACCTCCCTCACACATCCCTCACCTCACACATCCCTCACCCTCACACATCCCTCACCTCACCTACATCCCTCACCTCACACATCCCTCACCTCACACATCCCTCACCTCACACATCCCTCACCTCACACATCCCTCACCTCACACATCCCTCACCTCACATCCCCCTCACCCCACATCCCTCACCTCACATCCCTCACACATCCCTCACGCCCTCACACATCCCTCACACATCCCTCATGCCCTCACACATCCCTCACCTCACACATCCCTCACCTCACACATCCCTCACCTCACACATCCCTCATCCCCTCACCTCACACATCCCTCACCTCACACATCCCTCAGCCTCACACATCCCTCATGCCCTCACACATCCCTCACCTCACACATCCCTCACCTCACATCCCTCACCTCACACCCTCCCCTCACACATCCCCACCTCACATCCCTCATGCCCTCACACATCCCTCCCTCACCTCACACATCCCTCACCCTCACACATCCCTCACCCTCACATCCCTCACCCCTCACACATCCCTCATGCCCTCACACATCCCTCATCCCTCACACATCCCTCACCTCACATCCTCATCCCTCACCTCACACATCCCTCACCCTCACACATCCCTCACCTCACATCCCTCACCTCACACATCCCTCCCCTCCCCCTTCCCTCACACATCCCTCACTGCCCTCACATCCCTCACCTCACACATCCCTCACCTCACACATCCCTCACCTCACACATCCCTCACCTCACATCCCTCACCTCACACATCCCTCATCCCTCATGCCCTCACACATCCCTCACCTCACACATCCCTCACCTCCACACATCCCTCACCTCACACATCCCTCACCTCACACATCCCTCACCTCACACATCCCTCACCTCACACATCCCTCACCTCACATCCCCTCCCTCCTCCCATCCCTCCCCCTCCCTCCCTCCTCCCTCACCCTCCCTCCTCCCTCACCTCACACATCCCTCATCCCCCTCACACATCCCTCACCTCACACCCCTCACCCTCACACATCCCTCATGCCCTCACACATCCCTCACCTCACATCCCTCCCCACCCTCCACTCCCTCACCTCACATCCCTCCCCTCACACATCCCTCACCCCACACATCCCTCACCCTCACACATCCCTCACCTCACATCCCCCTCACCTCACACATCCCTCATGCCCTCACACATCCCTCACCTCACCTCACACATCCCTCACCTCACACATCCCTCACCACATCCCTCACCCCCTCACACATCCCTCACCTCACCCCTCACACATCCCTCACCTCACACATCCCTCACCTCACACATCCCCACCTCACACATCCCCATCCCTCACTCCCTCATGCCCTCACACATCCCTCACCTCACAATCCCTCACCTCACACATCCCTCATGCCCTCACACATCCCTCACCTCACTCCCACATCCCACATCCCTCATGCCCCTCACACATCCCTCACCTCACATCCCTCACCCTCACACATCCCATCCCTCACCTCACACATCCCTCACCTCACACATCCCTCATGCCCTCACACATCCCTCATCCCATCCTCACCTCACACATCCCTCACCTCACACATCCCTCACCTCACATCCCTCACCTCACACATCCCTCACCCTCACCCCTCACACATCCCTCACCTCACACATCCCTCACCTCACATCCCTCACCTCACATCCCTCACCTCCCCCCTCCCTCCCCTCCCTCCCCTCCCCATCCCTCACCTCACACATCCCTCACCTCACACATCCCTCACCTCACACATCCCTCACCTCACACATCCCTCACCTCACACATCCCTCACCTCACACATCCCATCCCCTCCCCTCCACTCCCCCCTCCCCTCCCTCACCTCACACATCCCCTCACCTCACCCCCCCTCACATCCCTCACCTCACACATCCCTCACCTCACACATCCCCTCACCCCTCCCCTACACATCCCTCAGCCCTCACACATCCCTCAGCCCTCACACATCCCTCACCTCACACATCCCTCACCTCACACATCCCTCACCTCACACATCCCTCACCTCACACATCCCTCACCTCACATCCCTCACCCTCACACATCCCTCATGCCCTCACATCCCTCACCCCTCCCTCCCCTCCTCCCCATCCCTCACCTCACATCCCTCATGCCCTCACACATCCCTCACCTCACACATCCCTCACCTCACACATCCCTCACCTCACACATCCCTCACCTCACACATCCCTCACCTCACACATCCTCACCTCACATCCCTCACCCTCACACATCCTCCACCTCACACATCCCTCATGCCCTCACACATCCCTCATCCTCACACATCCCCTCACACATCCCTCACCTCACATCCCTCATCCCTCACCTCACACATCCCTCACCTCACCTCCTCCTCCCTCCCTCCCCTCCCTCCCTCACTCCCTCCTCCACATCCCTCACCTCCCCTAACACATCCCTCACCCCTCACACATCCCTCACCTCACACTCCCCTCACTCCCCTCCCTCACCTCCTCTGCCCTCACACATCCCTCACTGCCCTCACACATCCCTCACCCTCACCTCACATCCCTCACCCTCACACATCCCTCACCTCACACATCCCTCACCTCACACATCCCTCACCTCACACATCCCTCACCTCACACATCCCTCACACATCCCTCACCTCACACATCCCTCATGCCCTCACACCTCATCCCTCATCCCTCCCCCTCCCCCCTCCCCCTCACCTCACACATCCCTCACCTCACACATCCCTCACCTCACACATCCCCTCACCTCACACATCCCTCCTCATGCTCACACATCCTCTACCTCACACATCCCTCACCTCACACATCCCTCACCTCCCTCACACATCCCTCACACACATCCCTCACCCTCACACATCCCTCACCTCACACATCCCTCACCTCACACATCCCTCATCCCCCTCACACATCCCTCACCTCACATCCCTCACACATCCCTCACCTCACATCCCTCATCCCCCCTCCACATCCCTCACCTCACACATCCCTCACCTCACACATCCCTCACATCCCTCACCTCACACTCCCTCAGCCTCACACATCCCCCTCACCTCACACATCCCTCACCTCACACATCCCTCACCTCACACATCCCTCACCTCACACATCCCTCACCTCACACCTCACCATCCCTCACCTCACACATCCCTCACCTCCCCTCACCTCACACATCCCTCACACATCCCTCACCTCACACATCCCTCACCTCACACATCCCTCACCCTCCCTCACACATCCCTCATGCCCTCACACATCCCTCACCTCACACATCCCCCTCACCTCACACATCCCTCACCCCTCACACATCCCCCCCCCTCACCCCACACATCCCTCACCCACCATCCCTCACATCCCTCACCCCTCACATCCCTCACCTCACATCCCTCATGCCCTCACACATCCCTCATGCCCTCACACATCCCTCACCTCACCTCATCCCTCCTCACACATCCCTCACCTCACACATCCCTCACCTCACACATCCCTCAGCCTCACACATCCCTCATGCCCTCACACATCCCTCACTCCCCCCTCACCTCACACATCCCTCACCTCACACATCCCTCACCCCTCCCTCACATCCCTCAGCCCTCACACATCCTCACTCCCTCAGCCCTCACACATCCCTCATGCCCTCACATCCCTCACCCTCACACATCCCTCACCTCACCCCCTCACCTCACACATCCCTCACCCACTGCCCTCACACATCCCTCACCTCACACTCCCTCACCTCACACATCCCTCACCTCACCATCCCTCACCTCACACATCCTCTCACCTCACACATCCCTCACCTCACACATCCCTCCCTCACCATCCCTCACACATCCCTCACCTCACACATCCCTCACCTCACACATCCCTCACCCTCACACATCCCTCACCCCCTCCCCCCCTCCACCCCCCCCCCCCCCCCCCCCCCCCCCTCATGCCCTCACACATCCCTCACCTCACCCCTCACCTCATCCCTCACCTCACCTCACATCCCTCATGCCCTCACACATCCCTCATGCCTCACCCCCTCCCCACATCCCCCCTCCCCCCTCCCCTCCCCCTCCCCCCCCACACCCTCACCCTCACATCCCTCACCTCACATCCCCACCTCACACATCCCTCACCTCACACATCCCTCATGCCCTCACACATCCCTCACCTCACACATCCCTCACCACATCCCTCACCTCACCCTCACCTCACACATCCCTCACCTCACATCCCTCACCCCCTCACACATCCCTCAGCCCTCACACATCCCTCACCTCACACATCCCTCATGCCCTCACACATCCCTCACGCCCTCACACATCCCTCACCTCACATCCCTCACCTCACACATCCCTCACCCTCACACATCCCTCACCCTCACATCCCTCACCTCACATCCCTCACCTCACCCTCACACATCCCTCACCTCACACTCCCCTCACCTCACACATCCCTCATGCCCTCACATCCCTCACCCCTCACCTCACACATCCCTCACCTCACCATCCCTCACCTCACACATCCCTCATGCCCCCACACATCCCTCCACATCCCTCACCTCACACATCCCTCACCTCACACATCCCTCACCTCACACATCCCTCACCTCACACATCCCTCACCTCACACATCCCTCACCTCACACATCCCTCACCTCACACATCCCTCACACACCCTCACCTCACCTCCCTCACACATCCCTCATGCCCTCACACATCCCTCACCTCACACATCCCTCACCTCACACATCCCTCCCTCACACCCTCACCCCACATCCCTCAGCCCTCACACATCCCTCACCTCACACATCCCTCCCCCCCCCCCCCCACATCCCTCACCTCACACATCCCTCACCTCACACATCCCTCACCTCACACATCCCTCACCTCACATCCCTCACCTCACACATCCCTCACTCACCCCTCACCTCACACATCCCTCACCCACACATCCCTCATGCCCTCACACACCCATCCCTCATGCCCTCACACATCCCTCATGCCCTCACACATCCCTCACCTCACACATCCCTCATGCCCTCACTCTCCCCACATTACCTCAGACAATAAGCCAGGCACCTCACTCCACTCTTATGCTAGAAGGCAGAGGCATCCACTGCAGGTGGATTAACAGAAGTTTAAAGCAAATTATCTCCACTTTAAGAAGACCTAGGTGTTAGGTCAAGCTCACAAAACAGAAGAGAAAATAAAAGGCTGAGGTTGCAACCACATTAAGAGTAATAACTTCTGTCCTTCAAAATACACTACCAACATATTTTTTTAATCAATATTACTTTATTTTTTAATATAAATTTGTTTATTTTAATTGGGGGTTAATTACTTTACAATATTGTATTGGTTTTGCCATACATCAACATGAATTCGCCACAGGTATACACGTGTTCCCCATCCTGAACCCCCCCCCTCCTCCCTCCCCATACCATCTCTCTGGGTCACATCAGTGCACCAGCCCCAAGCATCCAGTATGATGCATCAAACCTGGACTGGCGACTCGTTTCGTATATGATATTATACATGTTTCAATGCCATTCTCCCAAATCATCACACCCTCACCCTCTCCCACAGAGTCCAAAAGACTGTTTTATACATCTTTGTCTCTTTTGCTGTCTCACATACAGGGTTATCGTTACCATCTTTCTAAATTCCATATATATGTGTTAGTATACTGCATACTCATTCAATGGTGTTTAATGAGTATAGCAGTAAGTTGAATTGGTGTATCACTGTGGAGTTACAGGAGAAGGCAATGGCAACCCCCTACAGTACTCTTGCCTGGAAAATCCCATGGACAGAGGAGCCTGGTAGGCTGCAGTCCATGGGGTCGCACAGAGTCAGACACGACTGAAACAACTTAGCAGCATACTGTGTTACCAACATATTTGAAAAGATACTTACAATACATTACAGATCTCAAAATTTACCTAACCCCAAATCTAGCATTAAAGTCTATGATATTCTTTTCCTTGTGAAACACTGAGGTGATGAAAAACCTGGGCCAGATGTTCTTGGAAATATGGAAATATAATGCTAGCAGAATTCTACTCACTGGAAAATTTTATCTGGAAAAAAAAGTGAAACAAAAAATAAGAATTTTAAGCTGTAACACCTAATCTGACAAGATCATCTGTTGAAAAAACAGAATTTATGAATTTGAGATTTTTAATTTTTTCATTTTTAACTTTATTGAACTATAGTTGATTTACAATGTTTTATTTCAGGTGTATAACAAAGTGACTCATATATATATATGAGTGTGTGTGTATATATATATATATATATATATATATATACAACCACTCACTGTTTTTTAGATTCTTTTCTTATACAGGCTATCACAGAACATAGAGTCCCCTGTGCCGCACAGTAGGACCTTGTTTGTTGTCTATCTTATATATACTGGTATGTGTATATTCATTCAGATCTCCTGATTTATCCCTCCAACTGCATTTTCTCTTTGTTAAGTTTGTTTTTGATATTGATAGGTCTGTTTGTTTGGTAAATAAGCTCATTTGTTTTATTTACTAGATTCTACATATGAATGATATCATATATGTCTTTCTCTGATTTACTTCTCTTAGTATGGTAATCTCTGGACCCATCTATGTTGCTCTAAATGGCTTTATTTCATTCTTTTTATGGTTGAATAACATTCCATTTTGTGTCTGTACCACATCTTTATCATTTCTCTGTCCATGAGTTGCTTCCATGTCTTTGCTAGTGTAAGGAGTGCTGCAGTGAACACTGAGGTGCACGTATCCTTTTGGATTATGGTTTTCTCTAGATATATGCCCAGTAGCAGGATTGTTGGGTTGTATTGTAGTTCTATTTCTAGTTTTTTGAGGAATTTCCATACTGTTCTTCATGGTGGCTGTACCAATTTACATCACCACCAACAGTGTAAGGGGGTTTCTTTTTCTCCACATCCTCTCCCTCACTTATCATTTATAGACTTTTTGATGATGGCCATTTTGACTGGTGGGAGGTGATACTTCATTGCAGCTTTGATTTGCATTTACCTGATAACCAGTCATGTTGAACATCTTTTCATATGCCTTTAGCTATTTAAATCTCTTCATGGAGAAATTTCTATTTATGTCCTCTATTTTTTTAATTGTTTTTTGTTTTTGACATAGAGCTGTTGGTGTATTTTGGAGATCAGTCCCATGCTGGTTGCTTTGTTGGCAAATATTTTCTCCCATCCTGTGAGTTGTCCTTTCTTCTTGCTTACGGTTTCTTTTTTTTTTTTTTTAATTAAATTTATTTATTTTTTTAATTACAATACTGTATTTGTTTTGCCATACATTGACACAAATCAGCCATAGGTGAACACAATCTCCCAATGCCGAAGCCCCCTCCCACCTCCCACCCCACATCCTCTACCTGAATCATCCTGTGCATCAGCCCCATGCATCCTGCATCCTACATTGAACATAGATTGGCGCTTCGTTTCTTACAAGAAAATATACATGTTTCATTGCCATGCTCCCAAACCATCCCACCCTTTCCCTCTCCCTCAGAGTCCAAAAGTCCACTCTATACCA
>CAKJTW010000401.1:0-79280 GCA_917880005.1 Nanger dama | reverse complement strand
ATCTCTGTGGCTCAATCTTCTTATATTGTGGCTGCTTTATAACTTTACATCTTCTGACACATTGCTTGAACTTAACCCTGACCCACCCAATTCTAACTCTCAATTCCAATACTAATTTCTAATGCGGTAATTCAATTCTTAATTCAAATCTAACTCAATCTTATTCCTAAACTTTAACTTTAACTTTAACTCCAATACTAAATTGAACTGAAGACACCTAATCTTAAACCCTAATAGAACCTAAACTAACAATCACAATTTGGCCTTAACTAATCTACTTAATACTATCTCTTAATTTTAAATATAATTAACTTTAATTCCTAATCCTCAATCCTAAACTTAACTTAATCTAACCTAACTCCTGACCTTATCCTGGTTTGTAAATTCATAATTAATTTTCAATCCATTTCTATCATAATCTTACTTACTTAATTCCTTAATTCCTAATTTTAATTAATTCTAACTTCCTTAATTTTAAGCTTAAATTCCTAATTTTAATTCCTGTTCCCATTACTCTAATTCAATTCCTAAACTTAGAGCTTAATGCTAATTTTAATTTAAACTAATTTAAACCAAACCTTAACTCTAAACTTTATCTTAACTAAACTTAACCATAATTTTGTAACGCTTGAATCCCTTAACTTATATTAATCCTAGTCTCTAGTTTCATATTTTAATTCAAAGATCAAATAAGCTTGAACCTTCCAGTTCTAAATTAATCAATCTCTACCTCATCTCTGATCCTAAAAACCTGAACCTGTCCTAACCCGAACTGAACTTTCAACCACCCTGAATCAATCTAAAGGATATCTCACTTTAATTCCTAATTACAGAACTTGAATCTTTGACCTGAACTCTAATAGTAAATTCTAACTAACTAAACTTGAATCTTAACCTCCTAAAATTTAAATTCTAATTTCTAACCCTAACCCCTAACCCTTATCTTTCTTCCTAGGCTTAACACCAAACTCCTAACTCTATCATCTCTGGTACTCCTAACCTAACCTTAATCTTAACCTAACCCTAACCTTTACTACTCATTTCCTAAACTTACTCCTAACTTAACCCTCAACTTTAACACTGCAATTCCAAACCCTAACTATAACTCTCAATCCTAAGAACTAGGAATTGTAAACCATAAACTTTAACCTAAATACAACTCTAACCCTAACTTCAAACCCTAAATTCTAACCCTTATTCCCAACATAATACTAACTCTGGAATATCAATCTTAATTAACTATATCAAATCTAATTTTAAACTTAAATTCTAACTCCCAATCTTAATTAATCTAATCTCACACAACTCCCTAATTGACATTATAATTATAATAATTTATTTCCAATCTTGTAATTCAATGTAATTAATTGGGGAATCTTAATAGTGATGCAATTTTAATCTGAGTTCCAACTGCAATTCTCAACTCTAAATTAATCTATCTCTGTTAAATAGACTTTATCTGGAATTAATAGCATTCCAACATTACATTAATTTAATTCCTACCTTAAGTATAATCTAATTAAATTTATCTTAACTTTAATTTAATTGAAATGTTTATTTTGTTTCATTTAGTACTTGTTGGAGTTAAATTTTATTTTAGGTTTAAATTCCACTTCTTTAATTTGATCTAAATCTTGAACTTTAATTAATCAAATTAACATAATGTAATCTAAATTTAATTCTAAATATGTAATCTATAGGTTAATTTTACTTCATTTTTACTTTCCTAATTAATTAAATCTTGATATAATACTAGCTGTTAACTTTAATACTAATACTAACTTGATCTTAAAGCAAAATCTAATTCCATCCTAAATTTTAACATTAACTTTAAATACTAATATCAGTAATTCTCATTCTAATTTAACGATAAACTAAGTTAATCTAACTTTGAACTTAACTTTGACCTTGTTTTTTCAAAGATAACTTTAGTATATTTTAGTTGATATCTGAACATTAGCCCTAGAGACTTACTCTTGAAGTTTAATTTGCATTTATGATGAGCAGAATTTTGATCCAAACTATAGTCTAATCTTAAAATTAATTTGAATCTTATCTAAGTCCTCATAAATTTTACCTTGGGACCTCAACTGGTACTCTGATTTTATTTCACTCTTACTTTTAATTTTATAAACTTTGGTCTGTCTTCTAATACACCTGTTCTTGAATCTGCACTTTAAATTATCCTACCTTAATCTTAACTATCTTACATTTGACTTTAATATTAATATTAATCTTCATCTTTAATGTCTTTAATCTGGAAATCTTTATAGAACTCAGAAATTTAAGGGAAGATGTAGTAAAGGAAAGAACTAACTAAAACAAATAACTAGCAGCAACTTGGCCCTAACTTACCCAATTCTGATTTAAACTTAACTTATCTACAATTCTAATCAAAACTCTCAATTTTGCTCTTTAAATTTGATGATAACCTGGGTAACCAATTATACTATCTCCTTGACCACTAACAGGAACACTGTAAACTAAACTTTGAAATCTTGAACTGAACTGAACCAGTCTGAAGCAAGCAGAACTTGAACTATGAATTTTCTTAACTATAATTTCTTGCCTCTTGAGACCTCTAATTTCGACCTTAATATCCCAATTTAATCTCAAATCCTGCTTTATATTTAATTTTGACATACCTTGACTTAATCTATGGTAACAAATTGTAATAATTTACCTAAATCCAACTTATTTAATGTTAATTTAACTCCTAAATTATAATAGTAATGCTAATTAACTTTCTTTAATCCCAATCAGAATCTAATCTTATTTTAACTTTACCCTAACACTAACTAATTAGTAATCTAACTTCTTGAATCCTAGATTTTATATTAATTATCAGAGCTGTAATAGCTTTGTATTGAGTCTAGACTATAATTTTCTTAGCCTTGAATAAATAATAATCTATGGAATGGTGAACTTGGTTCTAATTCTAATTTTATAAAGTAGCTACATTCTTAATATGGTCTTAAATTTAAACCTTTGAATGAGATATAATTTTTATATTTTAATCCCTGCATTCTCTGACTTAACTTCTTGTTTTAACCTTGGACGGTAAAACCCCTAACTTAACCCTAAATTGACACTAGAACCCTCAAATTTTTAATTTAACTTAATATTATTCAATTTAACTTAATTTAACTTTATTTTAATTTAATAATATCAATAACTTTAATTTTAGAATTACATTAATTTTAATTGTAATAATAATTTCTTAACTAAATTTTATAATTTAATCTTAACTTTGTAACTAGACCTAAATCTTAATTTCTAGCCTTCTTTCTCAACTTTGAATTGAATTTCTTGTATCTTAATGCTACTTAGTCCTTAATTTTGAATTACTAATATGCTTGAATTCTTATTTGTTTAAATGGTCTCAAATAACTTAATTTGTTTTTAACTGTAATTTTATACACCCTTAATTTTAGCCTGTAAGTGAATAATTTGTCTTAATCTTATTTCCTAACTTTATTGCTTCAACCTGTAACTTCTTGTAAATCAATTTCAAAATTTGTCTCTAATTATATATCTAACTTTAACTAATACTGAACTGAACTTTAATCTGGAACTTAATTGTCTAGTCCTAATTTTTAAATTTCATGATACATTAACCCTTAATTTTTAATGAATCTTTTTGAATTAACATATCTTTAAGCCTTGTATCCAGATCTAAATGAACTTTGTGAATTTTTATATTAGTATACAATGTAAAATGGAACAACTTTGAACTTTATAGAAAATTTAACTTGTAGAATCTGACCTTGAACTTTATGCTTTATAAACTGCTGAACTCCCAAACCAATTTAAATCCTACTTAATAGGCTACAACTTTGATTTTATCTTAATTAAATCCTCAAAACCTCAACTAAATCCTTACCTTAAGCCTTCGTAACCTGTCTCACTGTAAATGAGGAGTTTAACTTTAATATATTTATTCTTGGAATTTTGTCTTTGAGATATTATCTCTAATATTTATAAGTTTTATTTTTATATTAGTTTGTTTTTAAATTTTAGTAATTCTTATTATCTTAATCTTGAAAATTTAATTAATTTTAATAATCTTAATCCTTTAGACCTATAATCTTGAATTCATCAAATTTTACATCCCAACTATTGAATTTCTGATACTTCCTTCATAGCTTGATACTTTACTTAATTTTATTTATTCTTATTTAACTTTTAATGATTAATTTTGACTTTGAATATTAAGTGTAATCTTAACTTTTAACATTAACTTTAACTGCAACTTAATGCACTAATATATTAAATGAGGTCTAATTACTAACTCATTAAAATCTCTAACTTTAACCTCAAACTGACCTCAAACCTTCAAACCCCAAGTTTAGTTCTGCCTTCATGCCAAGTATAAGCTTTCAGCCTAATTCTCCTCCTTTTCAGGCCCAACCCATACTTCAAATCTCTACCTCAAACAAATAAAACTAAGATGAATTGGTTAATTTTTGGCCTAATTTTAATATTTAATTTAACTGTATTTAATTATAATTTTTAACTCTTAATCTCTGTATTTTAAATTCAAATTGAATTTTTTTAACTTTAAATTTAATTTGAGTATTTTAATTTTTAATTTTAACTTTAAATTTTATTTTACTTTAATTTATTTAAATTTCAATTGATTTTAGATTAGAATTTTGTAACTTTAAGATTAATTTTAAACTTCTTAATTTTGTTATGAATTTAAACTTTAATTAACTTTTAATTTTAATTATTCTTACTTTACTAAGATTGAACTTTAACTTTAATTTAATTTAATTCTTGTCTCTAATTATTAATAATTTTACCTCTTAATATAACTTATATTAGACTTTAAATTTGTCTTAATATTTAACTTGAAACCCTTAAACTTAATAATTCAGAATTTTAAATTTAAACGTAATTTTAATGATGTATCTTAATCCAATACTTTAATTGTTTTAAATTTAATTTAAACTACTTTATTTGTTAACTTTATCTTACTTTTAACTTTTAATTTTAGTCCCTAACCTCCTTCACTGTGTTTAATTGACACTTATGAATTTTAATTTTAATTTAATTTAATATTAAATTTTAAATCTTTAGATCTTTCAATCTTAAATAGTTAATCTAATTTTATCTGTGTAGACTTTAAAACTAAATTTTAAATAGAATTAAATTGAATCTTAAATTTTAACTTTAATTTTATAAATTTCTAGCTATTTAAAGAGATTTAATATCTTAATATTAAATTTTAATTTTAACATTATCTAACCAATTTCTAAGATATTGTTAATTTTAATCTAATTTAACTTTAAACTTTAATATTTACCTTAAATTAATTTTAGTTCTTGCAAATTAATTTTAACTGAGGTTTTTGTTAGCTTAATCTTCTTTGTTTAATTTTCTTTAACTAGATGTTAACTTTACTTCTAAATTTTAATTTTAAATTTTCATTTTAATTTTAAACTTTAAATGAATTTCTATCTTTAATTTTAATTAATTTTAATCTGTCATTCTAATATTAAATTTAACTTTTATTTGTTTAACTTAGAACTTCTAAATTTTAATTTTTACTTTTAATGTATTTTATACTTTGGACTTGGTATCTGAACTTACCCAAGTTCCTTTAAGATGATTGTTAACTCTTGGAATTTGTGGAATGTAATGTAAACTCTAAGTCAAAAATACTCTAATTTTGTTAATGTCTCAAATCATAATACTTTCAAGAAGATTAAACTCTTTAATACTTTTTAATTTTAACTTTAAAACTTTGAACTTTATTTTAGGCCAATCCTTCCTTTCCTTTTAATTTTTAACTTTCTAAATTATAAACCTAATTTAGGGGCCTATAATTTTTTAACTTAATTAACCCTGATCTTCAACTTTAATTTATTTGGAATTTTTACTTTACTTTACTTTTGACTTTAATTTAATTTAATTTATTCTTTAATTATTATTTAACTTTAATTTAATCTTAACTTTAATTTACGAATTTTAATCTCAACCTTAATTTTTAATTGGTAATACTTTAATTCAGAACTTAACTTTTTGGAACTTAGACATATTTCAAACTCTACTCTCAAATCTTAATTTTCTTGAACTTAAAATCTACCTAGTATATATAATTTTAATCTGATCTTTAATCTCAGTCCTCCTGCAATTTTAATCTTCAATTAAATTTGAACTGAACTGGAATCAGAACTTTCATTTTGTAAGTTACCTTAAGTCTTAATTATGAACTTTAATTTGGAAATTCCTATCCTTGATCCTGCAACTTATCTTTAGTACCTTGGTCTCTTATCATTCTGAATCTGTGTTCTACTCTTAATCTTAATTTAATATTAAACTTTAATCTTTGAATTTGACTTGTCTTGGTCTTGTCTTTGTTCTATCTCAACTATATACTTGACCTCCTTTGTACTCTCATTGATGTGCCATTTCTCATCTTATTTAACTCTTGGTAATCCCCCAACCACTAATTTAAGAATGAACTTTAATTTGAGTTTTAATTTTTGGCCTTAATGATAGTCTCAAATTTAATAGAATTTTGAGATGATAAATGATGCATAATCCTTTCTTTCAATTTTTCTTGGGTTCTTGTCTTGGTCTCTTAGCCTTTATAATTTAATCTAGGTCTTAAACTTATTTTGAAGTGTTAATTTCAAATGAGAATGCCCTTTTAATGCTTTAATCTTAATATGAACTTAATTTTATCTCTTATCCTCTGAATTTATGAGAACTTATTCTAACTTTAATTTTTGACTTTAATCTCTGTCCTTTGTAAATAGTTTTGAATATTATTTGTTTTCTTGTTCTAATGATTTAATTTTGTAATCTCTAATTCTTTTAATTAGAATTTAGGTGAATCTTATCTCTTAATCTTTGAGAGACTAGTTTAATCTCTAAACTTATTTAGCCTTGCTCTTGTTCTAGTTTTTACCTCTAACTTTAAACATTAAATTTGTAAGTTTAAAACTTCTTAATTTAATTTGACATTTGGTCTGGTATTCTTATTCTTAAATTTAATTTCATTCTTTAACTTTTAATCCCTTGAACTTTACCTTGAATTTGTCCTTAAACTGATCTCTTAGTCTAATTTTAATGTTAATAATTTTAATACTAAGATATATGCTAGAATTTTAAATATTTAACTTTTAATCTTTATACTTTGTAATTCCAATTTTAATTATTTTAATTTTTGACTTTAATTTAATTTAGGAATGTAATCTAATAGTAATGCCGTTAACTTTAAATATTAAAGTTAGAATTTAATTTAACTTAGTCCTTGGACCTTTGGTTTTAACCTCCTGATCTTTGTTCTTATCTTTATATTTTAGGTCCCTGAACCCCACTGTAGAGAATCTGGGCTTTGGGGAGTCCCCTTTAGTACTTTTGGTATAAATGTTAAATGAATTTGACTTTAGTTTAACATTTTAAAATTTAATGGACTTGACACTTAAATCTCCAATTGATCTTAAACTTGACTTTAAATTTAAATCATTAACTGGTAATAGCTTAAATAGTATTTTAGTCCAGGATTAATAGCTTTGTTTAAAGTTTTTGTTGAATGATAATCTCCCAACCTCAAACCTCATCTCAATCTCTTCTCAACTTCACTGACCTTCCAACTTTTAACTGTGATCTTCTAAACCCTCTTGTTCCAATTTAAATATTTTGACTTAATTTAATTTTGATTTAACTTAATCTTAAACTTCTTAGCTCTTCTTTAATTTTTATTCTTATAGTATTTATAATTTTAAATTTAATTTGTCTTCTTTAATTATAAATTTTCATCTTTAAATTTTATTTTGTTCTAATCTTCTAATCATATCTAGTGTCTGACCTTAATCTCAATTTGTTTTAACTCAATACTCTAGTCTTATTTAAATTTTTCTTTGTTCCTTTAATCCTTAAATTTAAATTTTAATTTGATCCATATTCTGTAATAACATTTATCTCTCAATGATATTAATTGCCTTAACCTTGAATTTCTGAGTTCTTTGCCTAATTTTTAATCTAACTCTAATCTTAATCCTAATACCCACATTCGAGTGAAAGAACACTCTTCTAACTTCTAGAGTTTTTTTAAATTTTAATGGTAATCTTAACTTTAGCCTTTAATATTAATTATCTTGATTCTAATCTTCTAATTTCTTATTCTTATCCTCATTTCCTAGTTTTCAATTTTAATCTAGTTTTTGACATTGGTCCTGACCTATTTTCAGTTTTTGCCTTTAGTTTTGTATATTTGGTTTGAATCCTTGTCTTCATATTCTTCTGATTTTAATTATAATCTTAACATTAATTTTAAAATCTTATGATGATTCTTAATTTCAACTTTATTACTATCTTATGCTTTCTGCCTAATTTTGGGATTATAGAATTTGAACTTTAATAGGATGGATCTGATTGAGAATTTACCTTTGTAGCTCCTAAACAGCAATAGTGTTCCTGATCTTGAATTTGGTTCAATTCTTTTAACTTTGATTTGAATACCTTTGAATTTTGAATAAAGGTTCTTGATCTTTCTCCTTTCCTTAATTTAAATTTTAACTTTGGGTCTTTTATATTTTGTAAGTCTTTATAATTTCCTGTTTTATGTTGATGGAAGATACCTTTAAAGTTAATCTTGAATAGTTTTAAGTTCTTAGAACATGAAATCTTTGGAATAACATTTGAGATGAATTTTTGTCTTGAGGCTTTTACTCTGTAGAACTTGGTCTTGTGCTTTGAGTCTTTAGGCTCTTCTAGTTTTTGACATTGACTTTGAGGCCCTTGGGTTTCAACTTTGTTCTTCCTAGCTTTGTTTCTGTCTTGAGTTGAACTGAACTCCTGAACTCAACAACTTTAACTTTAAATTTTAACTCTTAATAAACTTTGAATATCAAATTTAAATACTTGAGCTTTAAATAAACTTGGTCTAGAAATTGACCTATCTAATCTTACCTTGGTCTGATTGATAATTTAGTCCCACTCTTATTCCAAAGTTTTGATGTAAACTAATGATGAACTTGAGCTTTGGCCCTTAATTTGGAATTTTCTGTTCTTATCAAATATTGAACAGTAACTTCCTCTTTAATTAAATAGTAACTTTAAATTTTAACTTTAATATTAACCTCCCAATTATACTTTTAGCTTCTCACTCCCAGCACTTCCACCTGCCCTTGTTCTAACCCTTGAACCTTGGGCCCCACCTCCCAACTCGAACCCTTAATCATCTTTTCAAATTCTAAGGCCACACTCCGATTCAAGGAATTTTTCTTTAATTTTTGAAATTTTTAATTAATTTAAATTTTAGCACTTTAATTTTAAACATTGATTAAAAATGGGGGCTTGTGACCCCAACTAAAAGGCTTCTGATAATTTTATTTTGTGCTCTCAGCTCTTAACTTTTAGAGTTAGCTTAGAATTTTAATCTTAATTTTTAATATTTGTATATTTATTTTTTTCTTAATCTTAGACGTAATTTTTAATTGAGACTGGAATGAATGAGAATTTTGTGTTTTAATCTTGTTAATTGAGGTATGCCTTTGAATGAATTTTATTATGAGACTTTAAGACTTTCAACTGATCTCTGACCATCTGAATCTGAGATTGAGGAAGAGAACTTTAATTTATCACAACTATAGAGAGTTTAGTCTTCAATTTATCTATAAATGTGTATGTATGTCTTACAATCCCTTAGAGCTGCCTCCCCATTTATATTTTAATATTTAACAAATTTTAAAGACACACCTTTCCTTGTAGTTTTGTTTATACTCCAAACTAACCCTTAACTTTAATTTTAACACTTAATCCATAACTTCCAACCTTTGTGAACACTCTCCTTTACCTCAAGTTCTGTTTGTCAGATGGGGAATCCTGTCTTTATTGAATCTTTGTCTTCTAACTGTCTAGGACTCATTTTAGTTTTAAAAAAACTCCCTTGAATTTTTCTCCCTTTATCATGCTTAATTTAAACTTTACTTAACTTAATTTTGTACTTTCTTTTCACAGCCCAAAAAAATAATGGCAGGAATAGAGAAAATGGCCTTATCGTTCTTTCAGAATTTATAAAAGATAATCTTAACCTTAACTTTTTTTCTAACTTCTTAACCATTTAATAACCCAGCCCCCACCACAAAAACCTCTAACTCTTGGACCACAAACCACAACTGCATTCTTCCCCACACATAACCCCTACCTCGATCTCAACCCTAACCCAACCTAACCTAAACATAACCTAAGCCTAACCCTAATACTAACCTAAAACTAACCGTAAATCCTAAACACTAACAGTAACCTAATACCCTAAACCTAACCTAACCTATTTTAACCCTAACCCTAAGCCTAAACCTCTTATAACCTAAATCTAACAATAATGCTAACCTAAAACTAAACCTAATCCCAACCCCAAACCTAACCCTAATCCTACCTATCCTAACCTAACCTTAAAACCTATCCCTAACCTAGCACTAGCCCAAGCCTAAAATTATCCTTGGCCTAAACCTAACCTAACCCTAACCTTAACCCTTGCCTAACCCTATCCCTAGCCGAGCCTTAACCTAGCCTAGCACTGGCCCTAGCCTAAAACTATCCCTTGCCTAAACCTAACACTAACCTAACCCTAAACCTAAACCTAACCCCAACTCTAACCCAACCTAAACCTAACTCTAACTCTAACCCCAACTCATAACCCTACCCCAGCCCCTACCCCAAACCTAACCACTAACCCTAACCCTAACCTAACACTAACCTAACTCTAAACCTAACCTAACCATAACCATAACTCTAAAACCTAACCTAACCCTAAACCCACACCTATCCTTAACCCTAACCCTTAATGCTAAACCCTAACACTAAAACTAACCTAACCTTAACCCAACGCTAACCTAAACATAACCCCAACCCATACCCCTACCCTTACCCCTACATCTACCCTAACCCTAACCAAACCTAACCCTAACCTAACGCTAACCCTAACACTAACCCTAACCGTATCCCTTACCCTAACTCTATCACTAAACCTTAAACACTAACACTAACCTTAACGCTAAACACTAAGCCTAACCCAAATCCTTACACAACCTAAACCCATCCGTAACCTAACATTAACCCATTTCCTACCCCTACCCCGAACCTAACTGTAACCCCTAACGTAAACCTAAGCCTAACCCCTAACCCTAACACAAGCCTTAACCTAACCTAAACCTAACCATAACACTAACGCTTACCTAACCGTAACTGTAACCTAACCCTAACCGTAACCCTAACCTATCCGCCTAACCCTAACCTGACTTGTCTAGCCTAACCCTAAGACTACCCCTACACCTAACCTTATCCCTACCCCTACCTCTAGCCCAACCCCTAACCTAAGCCTAACCTAACTTGTCTAATCCTAACCTAAGGCCTAACCCTACCCTAAGCCTAACACTAACCCTAACCATATCCATAACCTAATCCCTAAACCTATCCCTAGCCCTAAACACAAACCCTAGCCTAACCATAACCCAAGCCTAACCCTAACTCTAACCTCTAACCTAAACATAGCCCTAACCCCAATCCCAACCTTAGCCCTAAACGTAGCCAAGCTGCAGCCTAACCTAAACGTAACCCTATTCTAATCGTAACCTAAACCTAAACCTCTTCTAACCCTAACCTAACAGTAACGCTAACCCTAATCCTATTCTTAACCCCAACCCCAAACCTAAGCCCTAAACCTACCTTGGCCTAATCCTAGCCTAGCCCTAACCGTAAATCTAACCACAGCTCTAACACTAACACTAACACTAACCCTAACTCTATCTCTAAAGCCTAAACCTAACCTAAACCTAAACCCAGCCCCAGCCTAACACCAGCCCCAGCCCTAGCCTAACCTAATCCTAAAGCTAGCCCTAGCCCTAGGCCTAGCCTCAGCCCCAACCCTAAACCCAGCCCCCAGCCGTGGCCCCACACCAGCCTAGCCTAGCATAGCCCTAACACTAACCTAACCCTAACCCTAAACCTAACGCTAACCTAGCCTAAACCTAGCCTAACACTAGCCTAACAATAAACCTAACCTAAACCCTGACCCCGACTCTGAAACTGACACTGACCCTAGCCTAACCTAACACCAGCCTAACCTAACCTAACCCCTAACCCAAACCTAAACCTAACACTAACCTAACCTAAACACTAACACTAACCTAATCCTTACACAACAATAAAACTAACCGTAACCCTAACCCCAACCCATTCCCTACACCTACCCCTACCCCGAACCTAACCATAACCGTAACCCCTAACCTAACACTAACCTAACGCTAACCTAACCCATAGCCGTAACCCTAGCCCTAACCCTAACCCCTAACCTAACCCTAGCCTAACCCTAACTCCTAAACTAACACTAACCTAACCCTAACACCAACTCTAACCCTAACAACCAAACCCCAACCCCAATCCCAGCCATAACCTAAACCCAACCCTAACCTCAACCCCAACCTCATCCCTAACCCTATACCTAAACCTAACCCTAACCCCCTAAACCTAACGCTAACGCTAACACTAACCTACCCCTAACCTAAGCCCTACTGACCTGACCTAACCTATACCAAACCTATCACTAACACTAACCGAACGCTAGCCCCAACCCCTAACCCTAGCCTAACCTAAACCCTAAGTCTAACCTCTAAGCCGTAAACCCTAAACCAAGCCATAACCTAACCTAAGCCTAGCCCTAGCCTAGCCTAACCCCAACCTAACCCTAACCCTAACCCAGGCCTAACCTAGCCTAACCCTAGCCCTAGCCCCAACCAAGCCTAACCTAACCCCAACCCAGCCTAGCCCCAAACCCAGCACTAAGGATAACCCTAACCCGCCTAACACTAGCCCTAACCTAACTCTAACCCCTAACCCTAATCCTAGCCCTAACCTAACGCTAACGCTAACCTAATGCTAGCCTAACCTAACCCCTGACCTGACCTAACCTAGCCTAACCCTAACCTAACCTAACCTTAGGATAGCCTAAGACCTAACCCCACTAACTCTAGCCTAGCCTAACCCTAACCCTAGCAACCTAACCTAACGCCTGGCCTAGCCTAAGCCCTAACCCTGGCCCTAACCCTACAACTCCTAACCTGGCCTAACCCTACCCCCTAACCTGCAAACCCTAACCTAGCCTAGCCCTAACCCTAACCCCCAGCCTAACACTAACACTAACCCTAACACTAACCCCTAACACTGCTAACCTAACGCCCCTAGCCCCCTAGCCCTGGCCCTGGCCGTGGCCCTAACCACAGCCCTGGCCCTAGCCTAGCCCTAATACGAGACCTAACACTAACACTAACACTAACCTAATCCCAAGCCTAACCTATCCCTAACCCAGCCTAACACTAACCTAACACTATCCTCAGTCCTAATCCTACCCTTACCCCTACCCTAACCTAACCTAGTCCTAGCCCTATCCTAGACATAGCCCTGGCTTTAAGCCTAGCCGTAGCACTAGCGCCAAGCCTAACCCTAACCCTAACCCAGCCTAGCCCTAACCTAACACTACCCTCCACCCTAATCCTACCCCTACCCAAACGCCTAACCTAATCCTAACCCCAACTCTAATCCTAACCATGCCCTAACCTAACCCTAACCTATTCTAACCTAACCCTAAATCTAAACCTCTTCTAACCTAACCTAACAGTAACGAACCCTAACCCTTACCCTAGTCCCAACCCAAACCATAACCATGAACCTACCTAACCCTAAACCTAACCCTAACCTAAAACTAACCCCAAGCCTAACCCTAACACTGACACTAACCCTAAGCCTAAGCCTAAATCTAAAATAATCTTAACCTAACCCTAACCAATAACAGTAACCTAACCTAAATCCTAATCCTAATTCTAACCTAAACACTAACCCTAACCTAAACTTTGCCCTAGCCGTAGCCCTAGCCTTAGCGCTAGCCCTGTCCCTAAACCTAGCTCTATCCCTAATCCTAACCCTACCCCTAACCTAACCCTAACCCAACCCTAACCCTAACCTAAACCTAGCAACAACACAAACTGTACCCTTCCTCATGCCCCTAACCCTAACCTGAACACTAACCTAACCCTAACCCAACCTTAACCCTAACACTAACACTAACCTCAACCCTAACACTACCCTATCCCTTACCCTAAACCTAAACCTGGCCCTAGCGTAAGCACTAAACCTAGCCCTACCATTACCCTAACCTAACCTAACCCAACCCTAACCATAACCGTACCTCTATCCCTAACCCTAATTTTCACACTGAACCCTAACCTAACCTAACCTAACCACAACCCCTAACATACCCCTTCCCTCAACCTAACCCTAACCTAAACAATGAACCTAAGCCTTACCCTAAACCTAACTCTAACCCTAAACTAACCTTAACCCTAAATCCTAAATCTTAAATCTAACCCTATTCTAACCATAACCCTAAACTTAAACCTCTTCTACCCTAACCCTAACAGTAACGTTGGCCACAACCCCAGCCCAACCCCTGCGCCTAAGCCTAAAGATAACCGTAGCCCTAGCCCTACCCCTAGCCCTAAACCTAACCTAAACCCTAACCCAACCCTAACCCTAATCCTAAATCTATCCCTCACCCTATCTCTAAACCATAAACCTAACCCTAAGCCCAACGCTAAACCTAACGCTAACGCTAAGCCCAACGCCAGCCCGAACCCTAACCCTACCCTAACCTAAACTTAACACTAACCTAACACGAAGCCTAACCTAACTCTAACCTAACCATAACCCTAACCAATAACACTAACCTAACCCTAAACCTAACCCTATCCCTACTCTAACCTAACCTAACCCTAACCGAAACCCCAACTTTAACACTAACCTAGCCTAGCCTAACCTAACCCTAAACATACCCTAACCCTAAACCTAACCTTAACCTGACCTAACCTAACCCTATTACTATCCCTGGCTCTAACCCTATCCATGGCCCTAACCCTAACCCAGCCCTAGCCTAGCCTAACCTAACCCCTAGCCATGCCCCTTCCCCTACCGCTATCCCTACTTCTACACATAACCTAACTCCTAACCTAACCTAACCCTAGCCCTAAACCTATCCCTAACCTAACCCTAAGCCTAAATCCTAAAACCTAACACTAAAGCTAACCTTAACCTAACCATAACCCTAACCCTAAATCATAAACGTAAACCTAACCCTAACCTAAACACTAACCCTAACCTAACCTTGGCCGTGGCCGAAGCCCTGGCCCTAGCACTAGCCCTAGCCCTAATACTAGCCCTAGCCTAACCCTAGCCTAACCATAACCTAATCCCTAAACCCTAACCTAACCTAAACCCTATACCCTAACCTTAACCCTAACCCAAACGCTAACCAAAACCTATCCCTATAACTAATCCTACACCCAAACCATACCCCTACACCTTACCCTACCCGTAACCCTAACCTAACACAACCCTAACCATAACCATAACCCCAACCCTATCCTTAAACCCTAAACCCTAACTTAACCCTAACTCCAAACACTTACCCTTACCCTCATGCTAACACAGCCTTAACCCTAATGCTAACACTAACTGTAACCACCAATACTAACACTAACCTAATCTTAACTCTAAACCCTAACCCTAAACGTAACCTTTTTCTAAACCTAACCCTAATCCTAAAACTCTTCTAACCCTTACCCTAACAGTAACGCTAACCCTAAACTTAACCCTAACCCCAACCACAACCTAAACCTAACCCAACCTAACCATAACCTAACACTAACCTAACCCTAAACTCTATTCATCACCCTAACCCTAACCCCTAACACTAACACTAAAAATAACCCTAACCATAACCGTAAACCTAACCCAACCCTAACCTAAGAGTAACCTAACCCTAACCCTAATCCTAACGCTAATCCTAAACCCTAACTCTAAACCCTAACCTAAAGCTAACCCTGCCCTATCCTAACCCTAACCTAATGCTATCCCTTGCCCGAACCCTAGCCCTAGCCGTAACCCTGCCCTGGCACTAGCCCTAGCCCTAACCTAGCCATGGCCCTAACCCTAAGCCTAACCCTAACCTAAACCTTAACCTAACCCTAGCCCTAGCCGTAGCCCTAGCCCTAACCCTAGCCATAGCCCTAACCCTAAGCCTAACCCTAACCTAACCCCAACCCCAACCCTAACCTAACACTACCCTAAACCAATACTTAACCCTAACCCTAACCCTAGCCCTAGCCTTACCACTTTCCCTAACCCTATCCCTAGCCCTAAACCTAAACCTAACCATATCCATAAACCCTAAACCCTAACCTTAATGCTAAACCTAACACTAACCCAACCTAATACTAACCCTAACCTAACCCCAACCCATAACCCTTCCCCTACCCCTACCCGTAACCTTAACCCATAACCCTAACCCGAACCCCTAACACTAAGCCTAACCCTAAATCTAAACATCTTCTTACCCTAACCTAACAGTAACGCTAACCCTAACCTCAACCTCACCCCCAACCCTAACCTAACCGTGCCCTAACTCCAAACCCTACCTAAACCTATCCCTAACTCTGGCCCTAACCCTAGCCCTAGCTCTAATCCTAACCCTAACCTTAACCCTACCCTAAACCCTAATCCTAACCTTTACCCTAGACCTATCCTAGCCCTAGCCCGAGCACCAGCCCTGGCCCTAATCCTATACCTAGCCCTAATCCTAACCTAACCTAACCTAAACCCTAAACCCTTAACCTAACCTAGCCTAACCCTAACCCTAACCCAATCCTAAAGATAACCTAACCCAAACCAAAACCCCTAACCCTATCGCTGCCTCTAACCACTAACACTAACCTTAACCTAAACCTAACATTGGCCCTAGCACTAGCCATAGCCCTAACCTATCCCTAGCCCTAACCTAAACCTAACCATAAGCCCTAAGCCCAAGCCCTAGCCCTAACCCAATCCTAACCTAAACCTAACCTAACCCCAAGCCATACACCTTCCCCTACTCCCACCCCTACCCTTACCCATAACCCTAACCCTAATCCTAACCCTAACCTAGCCACTAACCTATCCATAGCCCTAACCTAACCCTAAACCTAATCCTAAGCCCTAAAACCTAACACTAACTCTAGCCCTACCCCAAACCTACACTAAGCCTAAATCCTAAACCTAAACCTAACACTAACCTAAACACTAAGCCTAACCCTGGCCCTAGCACTAGCCCTTGCCCTAAAATTAGCCTAGCCCTAACCTAACCTAAACCATAAGCCCTAACCTAACCTAAAACTAGACCTAACCTAACCTAACACTAACACTAACACTAACTCTTATCCAAAACATAACCCTAACCCAACCCTAACCTAACATTAACACTAACCTCAACCCCTAATCCTACCCTTACCCCTAAACCTAACCCTAACCCTAGTCCTAGACCTATCCCTAGACATAGCCCTAGCTTTAAACCTAGACCTAGCACTAGCCCCAAACCTAACCTAACCCTAACCCAACCTAACCTAACCTAACACTACCCTCAACCCCTAATCCTACCCTACACCTACCCCTAAACCAAACACTAAACCCGACTCAAACCCTAACCCTACACTAAACCTAACCCTATTCTAACCCTAACCCTAAATTTAAACCTCGTCTAACCCTAATCCTAACAGTAACGGTAACCCTAACCCTTACCTAGCCCCAACCCAAATCCTAACCATGAACCTACCCTAACCTAAAAACTAACCCAAACCTAACACTAACCCCAACCCTAACCAAAACACTAACACTAACCTAAAACTAAACCTAAATCTAAACTAAACTTAACCTAACCTAACCAATAGCACTAACCTAATCCTAAATTCTAAACCTACCCCTAACCCTAAACACTAACCCTAACCTAAACTTTGCCCTAGCAGTAGCCCTAGCCCTAGCACTAGCCCTGTCCCTAAACCTGGCCCTATCCTAACCTTAACCCTATTGGGTTGGGGTTGGGGTTAGGGGTTTTGGTTGGGGTTGGGGTTAGGGTTGGGGTTTAGGGGTAGCCTTACGGTTAGGGTTGGTGTTAGGGTTGGGGTTAGGGTTAGGGTTAGGGTCAGGGTCAGAGTCAGGGGTTTGGGGTTAGGGGTTAGCATTAGGGTTAGCATTAGCATTAGGGTTAGCATTGGGGTTAGGGTTGGGCTTGGGGTTGGGGGTTAGGGTTAGTGTTGGGGTTAGAGTTAGGGTTTACGGTTAGGGGTTGGGGTTAGGGTTAGGGATTAGGGTTAGGGTTAGGGTTGGGGTCGGGGTTAGGGTTGGATTTAGGGTTGGGTTTGCGGTTGGGTTTATGGTTGGGACTGTGGTTCTGGTTGGGGTTGAGGTTGGGGTTAGGGTTAGGGTTGGGGTTAGGGTTGGGGTTACGTTTAGGGTTGGGGTTAGGGTTAGGGTTGGGTTTAGGGTTAGGGTTTGGTTTAGTTTTATGGTTGGGGTTGGGGTTAGGGTTTGATTTAGTGTTAGTGTTGGGGTTAGGTTTAGGGTTAGTGTTAGGGTTAGGGGTTGGGTTCAGGGTCAGGGTCAGGGTTAGGGGTTAGGGTTAGGGGTTACGGTTAGGGTGGTGAAAGGGTTAGTGTTGGGGTTAGGGTTAGGGATTAGGGGTTAGTGTTATGGTTAGGTTTAGGGGTTAGGGTTAGTGTTAGGGGTTAGGGATAGGGTTAGGGTTAGGGATTAGGATTAGGGTTAGGGTTAGGGGTTAGGGTTAGGGTTAGGGTTATGGGTTAGGGATAGGGTTAGGGTTAGGGTTAGGGTTGAGGTTAGGGTTAGGGTTGGGGTTGGGGTTAGGGTTGAGTTGTGGTTGAGGTTAGGGTTGGGGTTGGGGTAAGGGTTAGGGTTGGGGTTAGGGTGAGGGTTAGGGTTATGGTTGGGGTTAGGGTTAGGGTTGGTTTTGGGGTTAGGGTTAGGATTGGGGCTAGGGGTTGGGGTTAGGGCTGGTGTTGGGGTTAGAGTTAGGGTTGGGTTTAGGGGTTAGGATTGGGGTTACGGTTTAGGGTTGGGGTTAGTGTTGGGTTTGGGGTTTGGTTTGAGTGTTGGGGTTGGGGTTAGATGTTTTGCTTAGGGTTGGGTTTGGGAGTTAGGGTTGGGGTTAGGGTTGGGGCTTAGGTTGGGTTTAGAGTTAGGGTTTGGGGTTAGGGTTAGGGGAAAGAGTTTGGGCTTAGGATATGTGTTAAGTTTAAATTGGGGTTGGGGTTAGGGGATTAGGCCTAGGGCTGGGGTTGGGGTAGGTTTAGGGTAGGGTTGGCATTGTGGTTAGGGTTTGGGGTTAGAGTTAGCGTTACTATTAGGTTTATTGTTATAGAGGGTTGGGTTTGGGGTTATGATTAGAATAGGGTTGGGGCTAGGGTCAGGGGGTAGGTTTAGGGGTTGTGGTTAGTGTTGGGGTTAGGGTTAGTGTTAGGGTTGTGTTAGGGTTAAGGTAAGGGTTAGTGTTTAGTGTTGGGGTTGGGGTTAGGGTTATGGTTTAGGGTTTAGTGATGGGGTTATGGTTATGGGTAGGGGTAGTGGTGCAGGTAGGTTTAGCGGTTGTGGTTAGGGTTAGCGACAAGGTTACAGTTGGGTTAGGGGTAGGGGTAGAGGTAGGGTTAGGGTTGGGTTTAGACGAGTTATGGTTAGGATTAGGGTTAGGGTTAGGGGTTTGGTTAGGGTAAGGGTTAGTGTTAGGGTTAGGGGTTAGGGTTAGTGTTAGGATTAGATGTTGGGGTTAGGGTTAGTTTTAGGGTTATGGTTTGGGTTAGAGTTAGAGTTTAGTGTTACGGTTAGTGTTGGGGTTAGGGTTAGGGTCACGGTCAGGGGTCAGAGTCAGGGTCTAGTTTGGGGTTGGGTTTAGCGTTGGGTTTAGGGTTAGGGTAGCATAGGGGTTAGTGTTGGGGGTTAGGGTTAGGGTTAGTGGTTAGTGTTAGTGTTGGGGTTAGGTTAGGTTTAGGATTTAGGGTTGGGATTGGGGTTGGGTTTGGGGTTAGGGTTAGGATTTAGGGTTATTGTGGGTTTGGGGTTATGGTTAGGGTTAGTGTTGGGGTTTAGTGTTTAGGGTTAGGGTTAGGGTTAGGATTAGGGGTTTTGGTTAGGGTTGGGGATAGGGTGAGGGGTTAGGTTTAAGGTTTGAGTTGGGGTTTAGGGTTAGCGTTAGGGTTAGGGTTAGTGATATGGTTGGGGTTAGGGTCAGGGTCAGGGTCAGGGTTTGGGGTTGGGGTTAGGGTTAGGGTGGGGTTGGGGTTAGGGTTGGGGTTGGGGTTAGGGTTGGTATTGGGGTTGGGCTTAGGGTTGGGATTGTGGTTCTGGTTGGGGTTGGAGTTGGGGTTAGGGTTACGTTTAGGGTTAGGGTTAGAGTTGGGGTTGGGGTTAGGGTTGGGGTTCTAGTTAGAGTTTGGTTTGGGTTTAGGGTTAGGGGTACTGTTAGGGTTTGGTTTAGGGTTAGGGTTAGGGTTAGCTTTAGGGTCAGGCTTTGGTTTAGGGTTAGGGTTAGGGTTAGCTGTTTTGCTTAGGGTTAGAGATAGGGTTAGCGGTTGGGTTGGGGTTAGGGTTGAGGTTTAGGGTTAGTGTTAGTGTTAGGGTTAGTGTTTAGGATTAGAGTTAGGGTTAGCGTTGGGGTTGGGGTTTTAGGGTTAGTGTTACGGTTAGGGTTAGTGAAAGGGTTAGGGTTAGGGTCAGGGTCAGGGTCAGGGTTTAGGTTATGGTTAGGGTTGGGGTTAGTGTTGGGGTTTAGGGTTAGCATTACGGTTGGGGTTAGTGTTAGGGTTAGGGTTAGGTTCAGGGTCAGGGTCAGGGTTAGGGGTTAGGGTTGGGGTTATGGTTAGGGTGAGTGAAAGGGTTAGTTTTGGGGTTAGGGTTAGGGTTAGGGATTAGGGTTAGTGTTGGGGTTAGGGTTAGGGGTTGGGGTTAGGGTTAGGGTTGGGGTTAGGGGTTAGGGATAGGGTTAGGGTTAGGGTTAGGGTTAGGGATTAGGGTTAGGGTTAGGGTTATGGTTAGGGGTTAGGGTTATGGTTATGGGTTAGGGATAGGGTTAGGGTTAGGGTTAGGTTTAGGGTTGAGGTTGGGGTTAGGGTTGGGGTTGGGGTTAGGGTTGGGATTGGGGTTGGGGTTAGGGTTGAGATTGTGGTTGGGGTTAGGATTGGGGTTGGGGAAAGGGTTGGGGTTGGGGTTAGGGTGAGGGTTAGGTTTATGGTTGGGGTTAGGGTTAGGGTTGGTGTTGGGGTTAGGGTTTGAGTTGGGGCTAGGGTTAGGGTTAGGGTTAGGGTTGGCATTAGGGTTAATGTTGGGTTTGGGGTTGGGGTTGGGTTTGGGGTTAAGGTTAGGATTAGGGTTGGTTTAGGATTAGGGTTGGGTTTAGGTTTAGGGATTAGGGTTAGGGTTAGGGTTTAAGGTTAGGGTTAGTGTTAGGGTTATGATTAGGGGTTAGGTTTAGGGTTAGGGTTAGGGGTTTTGTTACGATTAGGATTAGGGTTAGTGTTTGGTTTAGGTTTATGGTTAGGGTGAGGTTTAGTGTTAGGGTTATGGTTCGGGCTATGGATAGGTTGGGGTTACGGTTGGGGTTAGGGTTAGGGATAGGGTTAGGGGTTAGGGTTAGGGTTAGGGATAGTGTTAGGGTTAAGGTTAGGGTTAGGGATTAGGGTTAGGGTTTAGGGTTAGGGTTGGGGAAAGAGTTTACACTTGGGATATGTGTTAGGTTTAAACTTAGCGTTAGGGTTGGAGTTAGGCCTAGGTCTAAGTTTGGGGTAGGTTTAGGGTAGGGTTGGCGTGGGGGTTAGGTTTAGGGTTATGGTTACAATGGGGTTGGGGCTGGGGTTACGGGTAGGTTTAGGGGTTGTGGTTAGTGTTAGGGGAAGGGTTAGTGTTAGGGTTGGGTTAGGGTAAGGTAAGGGTTAGTGTTTAGTGTTAGGGTTAGTGTTAGGTTTAGGGTTAGGGTTATGGTTTAGGGTTTAGGGACAGGGTTATGGTTATGGGTAGGGTTAGTGTTGCAGGTAGGTTTAGGGGTTCTGTTTAGGGTTGGGGTTGGGATTTAGGGTTAGGGTTAGGGTTAGTGGTTAGGATTAGGGTTAGGGTTAGGGTTGGGGTAGGGTTTTCATTTAGGGTTAGGCATTGGGGTTAGGGTTGGGGCTAGGGGTAGGGGTTAGGGTTAGGGATAGGGTTACAGTTAGCATTACTCTTGGGTTTAGGGTTAGAAGGGGGTTTAGGGTTGGGTTTAGGGTTAGGGTTAGGGGTTAGTGTTAGGGTTGGGGTTGGGATTGGGGTTGGGGTTGGGGTTAGGTATGGGATTTTGGTTGGGGTTGGGTTTGGGGTTGGGGTTTGGGTTAGGGTTGGGGTTAGGGTTTGGTTTATGGTTAGGGTTGGGATTAGTGTTAGGGTTGGGGTTGGGGTTAGGGTTAGGATTGGGGTTGAGGTTAGTGTTAGTGTTGGTGTTAGGTTTAGGATGAGGGTTAGGGTTATGGTTTGGTTTAGGGTTAGGGTTAGGGTAGGGTTTGGTTTAGGGTTAGGGTTAGAGTTAGGGTTAGGTTTAGGGTTACGGTTTGCTTTATGGTTGGGGTTGGGATTAGGGTTAGGGGTTTTGGTTAGAATGAGGGATAGGGTTAGCCGTTGGGGTTAGGGTTAGGGTTTAGGGTCAGGTTTGGGTTTAGTGTTAGGGTTAGAGTTTAGGATTAGGGCTAGGGTTTAGGGTAAATGTTGCGGTTGGGTTTGCTTTTAGGGTTAGGGTTGGGTTTAGTGTCAGGGTCAGGGTCAGGGTTTGGGGTTAGGGTTAGGGTTACGGTTAGGGTGGTGAAAGGGTTAGTGTTGGGGTTATGGTTGGGTTTAGGGATTAGGGTTAGTGTTAGGGTTAGGGTTAGGGATTAGGGTTACGGTTAGGGTTAGGGTTAGGGTTAGGGGTTAGGGTTAGGGGTTAGGGTTATTTGGGTTAGGGATAGGGTTAGGGTTAGGTTTAGGGTTGAGGTTGGGGTTAGGGTTGGGTTTGGGGTTAGGGTTGGGATCGGGGTTGGGGTTAGGGTTGAGATTGTGGTTGGGGTTGGGTTTGGGGTTGGGGTAGGGGTTAGGGTTGGGGTTAGGGTGAGGGTTAGGGTTATGGTTGGGGTTAGGGTTAGGTTTGGTGTTGGGGTTAGGGTTAGGGTTGGGGCTAGGGTTAGGGTTAGGGCTGGTGTTAGGGTTGGGGTTAGGTTTAGTGTTTATGGTTAGGGTTACGGTTTAGGGTTAGGGTTAGTGTTAGGTTTAGGGTTTGGTTTAGTGTTAGGGTTAGGGTTAGATGTTTTGCTTAGGGTTGGGTTTGGGGGTTAGGGTTAGGGTTAGGGTTAGGGGGCTTAGTGTTGGGTTTAGGGTTAGGATTTGGGGTTAGGGTTAGGGAAAAGAGTTTGGGCTTGGGATATGTGTTAAGTTTAAAGTTGGGGTTGGGGTTAGAGTTAGGCCTAGGGCTGGGGTTGGGGTAGGTTTAGGGTAGGGTTGGCGTTGGGTTTGGGTTTAGGGTTAGGGTTAGCGTTACTATTGGGTTTATTGTTATAGAGGGTTGGGTTTGGGGTTATGATTAGAATAGGGTTAGGGCTAGGGTAAGGGGTAGGTTTAGGCGTTGTGGTTAGTGTTAGGGTTGTGTTAGGGTTAAGGTAAGGGTTAGTGTTTAGTGTTAGGGTTAGGTTTAGGGTTATGGTTTAGGGTTTAGTGATAGGGTTATGGTTATGGGTCGGGGTAGTGGTGCAGGTAGGTTTAGCGGTTGTGGTTAGGGTTAGCGACAAGGTTACAGTTGGGTTGGGGGTAGGGGTAGAGGTAGGGTTAGGGTTAGGTTTAGGCGAGTTGGGGTTAGGGTTAGGGTTAGGGTTATGGGTTTTGGTTAGGGTGAGGGTTAGTGTTAGGGTTAGGGGTTAGGGTTAGTGTTAGGTTTAGATTTAGGGTTAGGGTTGGGGTTAGGTTTGGGGTTATGGTTTGGGTTAGGGTTAGGGTTTAGGGTTAGGAATAGTGTTGGGGTTAGGGTTAGGGTCACGGTCAGGGTCAGAGTCAGGGTCAGGTTTAGGGTTAGGTTTAGCGTTAGGTTTAGGGTTAGGGTTAGCATAGGGGTTAGTGTTGGGGTTAGGGTTAGGGTTAGTGGTTAGTGTTAGTGTTAGTGTTGGGTTGGGTTTAGGGTTGGGTTTAGGGTTAGGGTTGGGGTTGGGTTTGGGGTTAGGGTTGGGTTTGGGGTTGGGATTTAGGGTTGTTTTGGGTTTGGGGTTATGGTTAGGGTTAGTGTTAGGGTTTAGTGTTTAGGGTTAGGTTTAGGGTTAGGATTAGGGGTTTTGGTTGGGGTTGGGGTTAGGGTTAGGGGTTAGGTTTAGGGTTTGGGCTAGGGGTTAGGTTTTAGGGTTTGAGTTAGGGTTTAGGGTTAGTGTTAGGGTTAGAGTTAGTGTTAGGGTTGGGGGTAGGGTTAGGGTCAGGGTCAGGGTCACGGTTTAGGGTTAGGGTTGGGGTTGGGGTTAGGGTTGGGGTTGGGTTTAGTGTTGGTATTGGGGTTGGGTTTGGGGTTTGGATTGTGGTTCTGGTTTGGGTTGGAGTTGGGGTTTGGGGTTAGGTTTAGGGTTAGGGTTGGGGTTAGGGTTAGGGTTGGGGTTGGGATTAGGGTTAGGGTTCGGGTTAGAGTTTGGTTTAGGTTTAGGGTTAGGGGTACTGTTAGGGTTTGTTTTAGGGTTAGGGTTAGCTTTAGGGTTAGGCTTTGGTTTAGGGATGGGGTTAGGGTTAGGTGTTTTGCTTAGGGTTAGAGATAGGGTTAGCGGTTAGTTTAAGGTTACGGTTTAGGGTTAGTGTTAGTGTTAGGGTTAGTGTTTAGTATTAGATTTAGGGTTAGGGTTAGGGTTAGGGTTTAGGGTTAGCGTTACGGTTAGGGTTAGTGAAAGGGTTAGGGTTAGGGTTAGGGTCAGGGTCAGGGTCAGGGTCAGGGTTTAGGGTTATGGTTAGGGTTAGGGATAGTGTTAGGGTTTAGGGTTTGCATTACCGTTAGGGTTAGTGTTAGTGTTAGGGGTTAGGTTCAGGGTCAGGGTCAGGGTTAGGGGTTAGGGTTAGGGGTTACGGTTAGGTGAGTGAAAGGGTTAGTGTTAGGGTTAGGGTTAGGGTTAGGGATTAGGGTTAGGGTTAGGTTAGGGTTAGGGTTAGGGGTTAGGGTTGGTGTCAGGCGTTAGGGATAGTGTTAGGGTTAGGGTTAGGGATTAGGGTTAGGGTTAGTGTTGGGGTTAGGGTTAGGGTTGGGTTAGGGATAGGGTTAGGGTTGAGGTTGGGGTTAGGGTTGGGGTTGGGGTTAGGGTTGGGATTGGGGTTGGGGTTAGGGTTGGGTTGTGTTGGGGTTAGGTTGGGGTTGGGGTAAGTGTTAGGGTTGGGGTTAGGTTGAGGGTTAGGGTTATGGTTGGGGGTTAGGGTTAGGGGTTGGTGTTGGGGTTAGGGTTAGGGTTGGGGCTAGGGTTAGGGTTAGGGCTGGAGTTAGGGTTAGGGTTAGGGTTAGGTTTAGGGGTTAGGGTTAGGGGTTACGGTTTAGGGTTAGGGTTAGTGTTAGGTTTGAGGATTAGGGTTAGGGGCTAGGGTTAGTGTTAGGGTTTAGGGTTGGCATTACGGTTAGCGTTAGTGTTAGGGGTTAGGGTTAGGTTCAGGATCAGGGTCAGGGTTTGGGGTTAGGGTTAGTGTTGGGGTTTAGGGTTAGCATTACGGTTGGGGTTAGTGTTAGTGTTAGGTTAGGTTCAGGATCAGGGTCAGGGGTAGGGTTAGGGTTAGGATTAGGGTTAGTGTTGGTGCTAACGTTAGGGTTGGGGTTGGGGTAGGCTTAGGGTTAGGTTTGGGGTTAAGGTTAGGGTTGGGTTTGGTGTTAGGATTACAGTTAGGTTTAGGGATTAGGTTTGGGGTTAGGATTTAGGGTTAGGGGTAGTGTTAGGGTTAGTGTTAGTGGTTGGGGTTAGGGTTAGGGGTTTTGCTTACACTTAGGGTTAAGGTTAGGGTTTGGTTTAGGGTTATTGTTAGGGTTAGGGTTAAGTTTGGGCTATGGATATGTTTATAATTAGAGTTAGGTTTAGGGTTAGGGATAGTGTTAGGGTTATGGTTGGGGTTAGGGTTAGGTTTGGTGTTGGGGATAGGGTAAGGATTGGGGCTAGGGTTGGGGTTAGGGTTGGTGTTAGGGTTAGTGTTAGGGTTGGGTTTAGGGGTAAGGGTAGGGTTAGGGTTGCGGTTTAGTGTTTGGGTTAGGGTTAGGTTTGGGTTTGGTTTAGTGTTAGGGTTAGGGTTAAGGGTTTTGGTTAGGGTTCGGTTTGGTTAGGGTTAGGGTTAGGGTTAGGGTTTAGGGTTAACATTACGGTTAGTGTTGGTGTTAGGGTTAGGGTTAGGTTCAGGGTCAGGGTCAGGGTTTAGGATTATTGTTAAGGTTAGGGGTTGGCATTAAGGTTAGTGTTGGGTTTGGGGTTAGGGTTAGGGTTGGGGTTAGGGTTAGGTTTAGCGTTGGAGGTTAGGGTTAGGTTTAGGGGTTAGGTTTAGGGTTAGGGTTTAGGTTTAGGGTTAGTGTTAGGGTTAGGATTAGGGGTTAGGGTTAGGGTTAGGGATTTTTGTTACGGTTGGGGTTAGGGTTAGTGTTTGGTTTAGGTTTATGGTTAGGGGGGTTTAGTGTTGGGGTTATGGTTCGGGGGATAGGTTTATAATTAGGGTTAGGGTTGGGGTTAGGGATAGGGTTGGGGTTTAGGGTTAGGGTTAGGATATTGTTGGGTTAAGGTTAGGGTTAGGGATTAGGGTTGGGGTTTAGGGTTAGGGTTGGGGAAGTTTACACTTAGGATATGTGTTGGTTTAAACTAGCGTTGGGTTAGGTTAGGCCTGGTCTAAGTTTAGGGTGTTTAGGTAGGGGTGGTGGGGGTTAGGTTTGGGGTTATGGTTAGGGGGGGGGGTTTAGGGGTTAGGGTTAGGGTTAGGGGGTTGTTTTTTGTTACGATTGGGGTTGGGGTTAGTGTTTGGTTTAGGTTTATGGTTAGGAAGAGGTTTAGTGTTAGGGTTATGGTTCGGGCTATGGATAGGTTTATAATTAGGGTTAGGGTTAGGGTTAGGGATAGGGTTAGGGTTTAGGGTTAGGGTTAGGGATATTGTTAGGGTTAAGGTTAGGGTTAGGGATTAGGGTTAGGGTTTAGGGTTAGGGTTGGGGAAGGAGTTTACACTTAGGATTTACACTTAGATGTGTTAGGTTTAAACTTAGCGTTAGGGTTAGAGTTAGGCCTAGGTCTAAGTTTGGGGTAGGTTTAGGGTAGGGTTGGCGTGGGGGTTGGGTTTGGGGTTATGGTTACAATAGTGTTAGGGCTAGGGTTACGGGTAGGTTTAGGGGTTGTGGTTAGTGTTAGGGGAAGGGTTAGTGTTAGGGTTGGGTTAGGGTAAGGTAGGGTTAGTGTTTAGTGTTAGGGTTAGTGTTAGGTTTAGGGTTAGGGTTATGCTTTGGGTTTAGGGACAGGGTTATGGTTATGGGTAGGGTTAGTGTTGCAGGTAGGTTTAGGGGTTCTGTTTAGGGTTGGGGTTAGGATTTGGGGTTAGGGTTAGGGTTAGTGGTTAGGATTAGGGTTAGGGTTAGGGGGTTGGGGTGGGTTTCATTTAGGGTTAGGCATTCGGGTTAGGGTTAGGGTTAGGGTAGGGGTTAGGGTTAGGGATAGGGTTACAGTTAGCATTACTCTTAGGTTTAGGGTTAGAAGAGGTTTAGGGTTAGGTTTAGGGTTAGGGTTAGGGGTTAGGGTTAGAGTTAGGGTGGGGTTGGGGTTGGGGTTAGGGTTGGGGTTGGGGTTAGGGTTGGGATTGGGGTTGGGGTTAGGTTTGGGATTGTGGTTGGGGTTAGGTTTGGGGTTGGGGTTGGGGTTAGGGTTGGGGTTAGGGTTAGGTTTAGGGTTAGGGTTGGGATTAGTGTTAGGGTTGGGGTTGGGGTTAGGGTTAGGGTTTGGGTTGGGGTTAGGGTTGGTGTTGGGGTTGGGTTTAGGATGAGGGTTAGGGTTATGGTTTGGTTTAGGGTTAGGGTTAAGGTAGGGTTTGGTTTAGGGTTAGGATTAGTGTTAGGGTTAGGTTTAGGGTTACGGTTTGCTTTATGGTTAGGGTTAGGATTAGGGTTAGGGGTTTTGGTTAGGATGAGGGATAGGGTTAGCGGTTAGGGTTAGGGTTAGGGTTTAGGGTCAGGTTTAGGTTTAGTGTTGGGGTTAGAGTTTAGGATTAGGTTTGGGGTTTAGGGTAAACGTTACGGTTAGGTTTACTTTTAGGGTTAGGGTTGGGTTTAGGGGTCAGGTTCAGGGTCAGGGTTTAGGGTTAGGGTTAGCGTTAGCGTTATGGTTATCGTTATGGTAAGGGTTAGGGTTAGGTTTAAGGGTTAGGGTTAGTGTTAGGGTTAGGGTTAAGGGTTAGGTTTAGGGTTAGGGTTAGAAGTTAGGGATAGGGTTAGAGTTAGGGTTAGTGTTGGGGTTGAGGTTAGGGTTGGGGTTGGGGTTAGTGTTGGGATTGGGGTTGGGGTTAGGGTTGGGTGTGGGGTTAGCCTTAGCGTTGGGGTTAGGTTTAGGGTTGGGGATGGTGTTAGGGTAAGGATTGGGGTTAGGTTTAGGGGTTAGGTTAAGTGTTAGGGTTAGTGTGGGGTTAGGGTTGGGGTTACGGTTATGGTTAGAGTTAGCATTTGGTTTAGTGCTAGGGTTAGGTTTAGGGGTTTTAGTTAGAGTTAGGTTTAGGGGTTGGGGTTAGGGTTAGGGGTTAGGGCCTTAGGGGTAGGGTTAGGGTTGGGGTTTAGGATTAGGGTTCGGGTTAGGGTTAGTGTTGGGGTTTAGGGTTAGCATTACCGTTGGGGTTAGTGTTAGGGTTAGGGTTAGGTTCAGGGTCAGGGTCAGGGTCAGTGTTTATGGTTGGCGTTGGGTTTAGGGTTAGGGTTAGTGTTAGGGTTAGGTTTAGGGGTTAGGATTAGGGTTTGGGGTTAGGGAATCGGTTTGTTTCAGGTTTAGGGTTGAGGTTGGGGTTAGGGTTTGGGTTGGGCTTAGGTTTGGGATCGGGGTTGGGGTTAGGGTTGAGATTGTGGTAGGGGTTAAGGTTGGGTTGGCGTAGGGTTAGGTTTGGGGTTAGGGGTTAGGATTAGGGTTAGGGTTGGGGTTATGTTTAGGTTTGGTGTTGGGGTTAGAGTTAGGATTGGGGCTAGGGTTAGGTTTAGGGCTGGTGTTAGGGTTAGGGTTAGGTTTAGGTTTAGGGGTTAGTGTTAGGGTTAGGGTTACGATTAGGGTTGAGGGTTAGCGTTAAGGTTAGTGTTAGTGTTATGGTTAGGGTTATAGTTAGGGTTAGGGTTAGGGTCAGGGTCAGTGTTTATAGTTAGGGTTAGCGTTAGGGTTAGCATTAGCGTTAGGGTTGGGTTTAGGCTTTAAGTTAGGTGTTAGGGTTAGTGTTAGGGTTAGGGTTGGGGGTTAGGGTTAGGGGTTGGGGGTAGGGGTTAAGGCTAGAGTTGGGGTTTAGGGTTGGGGTTAGGGTTAGTGGTTAGGATTAGGGTTAGGGGTAGGGTTGGGGTAGGGGGTTACGGTTGGGTTTAGGGGTTGGGGTTAGGGTTTAGGTTAGAGTTGGGGTTAGTTTTAGGGTTGGGTTTAGTGTTAGCGTTATGCTTAGGATTTTGGTTAGAACATGTTTAGGGTTAGGGTTAGTGTTGGGGGTTAGGGTTGGGGTTAGGGGTAAGGGTTAGGGTTAGGGTTAAGTGTCAGGGTTAGGTTTAGTGTTATGTTTAGGGTTTAGGATTAGGTTTATGGTTACGGTTACTGTTTAGGCTAAACGTTACAGTTGGGTTTAGTGTTGGGGTTACGGTTAGGTTTAGGGTCAAGGTCAGGGTCAGGGTTTAGGGTTTGGGGTTAGCGTTAGGGTTATGATTAGGGTTGGGTTTGGGTGTTGGGGTTAGTGTTAGGGTTAGGGTTAGGGTTAGGTTTAGGGGTTAGGGATAGGGTTAGGGGTAGGGGTAGGGTTAGATTTAGGAGTTAGGGTTAGGGATTAGGGTTGGGGTTAGTGCTAGTGTTAGAGTTAGGGTTAGGGTTTAGAGTTGGGGTTTGGGGTTAGGGTTAGGGTTAGGGTTAGGGGTTAGGTGTGGGGTTAGGTTTAGGGGATTTGGTTACCGTTAGGGTTAGTGTTAGGGTTATGGTTTGGGCTAGGAATAGGTTTAGGATTACGGCTAGGGCTATGGCTAGGGATAGGGCTAGGGCTGGGTTTGGGGTTATGGTTAGTGTTTAGTGTTTGGGTTAAGGTTAGGGTTGAGGTTAGGGATAGGGTTGGGTGTTGGGGTTAGAGTTAGTGTTAGGATTAAGGTTAGGGTTAGTGATTGGGGTTAGGGTTGGGGTTAGGATTTGGGGTTAGGGGCTGGGGAACGAGTTTAGGCTTAGGATATGTGTTAAGGTTAAAGTTAGGGTTAGGGTTAGAGTTAGGCCTAGGGCTAGGGTTAGGGTAGGTTTAGGGTACGGTTGGCATTGGGGTTAGGTTTGGGGTTAGGGTTAGCGTTACTATTAGGTTTATTGTTATAGAGGGTTGGGTTTAGAGTTATGATTAGAATAGTGTTGGGCTACGCTTAGGGATAGGTTTAGGGGTTGTGGTTAGTGTTAGGATTAGGGTTAGGGTTAGTGCTAGGGTTGGTTTAGAATTAAGGTAAGGGTTAGTGTTTAGTGGTAGGTTTAGCGTTAGGGTTATGATTTAGGGTTTAGGGATAGGGTTATGGTTATGGGTAGGAGTAGTTGTGCAGGTAGATTTAGGGGTTGTGGTTAAGGATAGGGACATGGTTACGGTTGGGATAGGGGTAGGAGTAGAGGTAGGGTTAGGGTTAGGCTTAGATGAGTTATGGTTAGGGTTAGGGTTAGGGTTAGGGGTTTTGTTAGGGTAAGTGTTAGGGGTTGGGTTAGGGGTTAGGGTTAGTGTTAGGATTAGATGTTAGGGTTAGGGTTAGGTTTAGGGTTATGGTTAGGGTTAGTGTTAGGGTTTAGGGTTAGGGTTAGTGTTAGGGTTAGGGTTAGGGTTAGGGTTAGGGTCAGAGTCAGGGTCAGGGTCAGGGTCAGAGTCAGGGTCAGGGTTTAGGGTTAGCTTTAGCATTAGGGTTAGCATTAGGGTTAGGGTTAGGTTAGGGGTTAGTGTTGGGTTTAGGGTTAGGGTTAGTGTTAGGTGTTGGGGTTAGTGTTAGGGTTAGGTTAGGGTTACGGTTGGGGTTAGGGTTAGGGTTCGGTTTAGGGTTAGGTTTAGGGTTAGGATTTAGGGTTATTTTAGGGTTAGGGTTATGGTTAGGGTTATTGTTAGGGTTTAGTGTTTAGGGTTAGAGTTAGGGTTAGGGTTAGGATTACGGGTTATGGTTAGGGTCAGGGGTTAAGTTTACGGTTTGGGTTAGGTTTTAGGATTAGGGTTAGGGTTAGGGTTAGTGTTAGTTTTAGGGTTAGGGGTTAACATCAGGGTCAGGGTCAGGGTTTAGGGTTAGGTTTAGGGTTAGGGTTGGGGTTGGGGTTAAGGTTGGGGTTGGGGTTAGGGTTAGGGTTGGGGTTGGGGGTTAGGGTTGGGATTGGTGTTGGGGTTAGGGTTGAGATTGTGGTTGTGGTTAGGGTTGCAGTTGGGGTTAGGGTTAGAGTTGGGGTTAGGGTTAGGGTTAGGGTTGGGGTTAAGGTTAGCGTTGGGGTTGGGGCTAGGGTTAGGGTTACGGTTGGTGTTAGGGTTAGGGTTAAGCTTAGGTTTAGTGGTTATTGTTAGGGTTACAGTTTAGGGTTAGGGTAAGGGTTAGGGTTAGGTTTAGGGTTAGGATTTCGTTTAGTGTTGGGGTTAGGGTTAGGGGTTTCGGTTAGGGTTAGTTTTAGGGGTTGGGGTTAGGGTTAGGGTTTAAAGTTAGGGTTAGTGTTAGGGTTAGGGTTTAGGATTAGGGTTAGGGTTAGGGTTAAGGTTTAGGGTTAGCATTACAGTTAGGGTAAGTGTTAGGGTTAGGGTTAGGTTCAGGGTCAGGGTCAGGGTTCAGGGTTAGGGTTAGGTTTAGGGTTGGCGTTAGGGTTAGGGTTGGGGTTGGGGTTAGGGTTAGGGTTGGGGTTATGGTTAGGGTTAGGGTTAGGGTTGGTGTTAGCGTTAGGGTTAGGGTTAGGTTTAGGAATTAGGGTTAGGGTTAAGGTTTGGGGTTAGGGTTAGGGTTAGGGTTAGGGTTTAGGGTTAGGGTTAGGGGTTTTGTTTATGGTTAGGGTTAGGGTTAGGGTTAGGGGTTAGGGTTAGGGGTTTTGGTTATGGTTGGGGTTAGGTTTAGTGTTAGGGATTAGGGTTAGGGTTAGAGTTTAGGGTTAGAGTTGGGGAAAGAGTTTAGACTTAGGATATGTGTTAGGTTAAAGTTAGGGTTAGGGTTAGAGTTAGGCCTAAGGCTAGGTTTAGCTTAGGTTTAGGGTAAGCTTGGCGTGGGGGTTGGTTTATGGTTAAGGTTAGCGTTACTATTAGGTTTATTGTTATAGAGGGTTATGTTAAGTGTTATGGTTAGGGTTGGGTTAGGGCTGGGGTTGGGGGTAGGTTGAGGGTTGTGGTTAGTGTTAGGGTAAGGGTTAATGTTAGGGTCAGGTTAGGGTAAGGTAAATGTTAGTGTTTAGGGTTAGGGTTAGGGTTAGGTGCAAGGTTAGGGTAAGTGTTAGGGGTTATGATTGGGGTTAGGGTTAGGGGTAAGTGTTAATGTTGGGGTTAGGGGTCAGGGTTAGGGTTAGTGTTAGGGTTAGTGTTTAGGATTAGGTTTAGGTTTAGGGTTAGTTTTTAGGGTGAACGTTACAGTTGGGTTTTGTGTTAGGGTTAGGGTTAGGTTTAGGGTCAGGTTCAAGGTCAGGTTTTAGGGGTTAGGGTTAGGGTTAGGGTTAGCATTAGCGTTAGGGTTAGCATTAGGGTGAGGGTTAGGTTTAGGGGTTAGGGTTAGTGTTAAGGTTAGGGTTAGGGGTTAGGGATAGGGATAAGGGTAGGGTTAGGTTTAGAAATTAGGGTTAGGGATTAGGGTTAGGGTTAGGTTTAGTGTTAGGGTTAGGGTTAGGGTTTAGGGTTATGGTTAGGTTTAGAGTTAGGGTTATGGTTAGGGGTTAGGGTTAGGGTTAGGGTTAGGGGTTTTGGTTACCGTTAGGGTTAGGGTTAGGGTTTGGTTTAGGGTTAGGGTTAGGGTTAGTGTTAGGGTTAGTGTTAGTGTTATGGTTAAGGTTAGAATTAAGGTTAGGGATAGGATTAGGGGTTAGGGTTAGAGTTAATTTTAGGATTAAGGTTAGGGTTAGTGATTAGGGTTAGGGTTAGGGTTGGGGTTTGGGGTTAGGGCTAGGAAACAGTTTAGGCTTAGGATATGTGTTAACGTTAAAGTTAGGGTTAGGGTTAGAGTTAGGCCTATGGCTGGGGTTACGGTAGGTTTAGGGTAGGCTTGGCGTTGGGGTTGGGTTTAGGGTTGGGGTTAGCGCTACTATTAGGTTTACTGCTATAGAGGGTTAGGTTTAGGGTTATGATTAGAATAGTGTTGGGCTACGTTTAGGGATAGGTTTAGGAGTTGTGGTTAATGTTAGTGTTAGGGTTAGTGCTAGGGTTGTGTTAGGGTTAAGGTAAGGGTTAGTGTTTAGTGTTAGGGTTAGGGTTGGGGTTATGGTTTAGGGTTTAGTGATAGGGTTATGCTTATGGATAGGGGTAGCTGTGCAGGTAGGTTTAGGGGTTGTGGTTGGGGTTAGGGACAAGGTTACGGTAGGGATAGCGGTAGGGGTAGAGGTAGGGTTAGGGTTAGGTTTAGATGAGTTAGGGTTAGGGTGAGGGTTAGGGGTTAGGTTAGGGGTTAGTGTTAGGGTTAGGGTTAGGGTTAGGGTTAGGCGTTAGGGTTAGTGTTAGGGTTAGGTTAGGGTTAGGGTTGGGGTTAGGGTTAGGTTTAGGGTTAGGATTTGGGGTTATTGTGGGGTTAGGGTTATGGTTAGGGTTAGTGTTAGGGTTTAGTGTTTAGGGTTTTAGTTAGGGTTAGGGTTAGGATTAGGGGTTTTTGTTAGGGTTATGGTTAGGGTTAGGGGTTAGGTTTGGGGTTTGGGTTAGGTTTTAGGTTTAGCGTTAGGGTTAGGGCTATTGTTAGTTTTAGGGTTAGGGTTAGGGTCAGGGTCAGGGTCAAGGTTTAGGGTTAGGTTTAGGGTTATGGTTGGTGTTGGGGTTAGGGTTGGGGTTGGGGTTAGGGTTAAGGTTAGGGTTGGAGTTGGGGTTAGGGTTGGGATTGGTGTTGGGGTTAGAGTTGAGATTGTGGTTGGGGTTAGGGTTTGGGTTGGGGTTAGTATTAGGGATGGGGAAAGAGTTTAGACTTAGGATATGTGTTAGGGTTAAAGTTAGGGTTAGGGTTAGAGTTAGGCCTAGGGCTGGGTTTAGGTTAGGTTTAGGGTAAGCTTGGCGTGGGAGTTAGGAATAGGGTTAAGGTTAGCGTTACTATTAGGTTTATTGTTATAGAGGGTTAGGTTAAGTGTTATGGTTAGAATAGGTTTGGGGCTAGGGTTAGGGGTAGGTTTAGGGGTTGTGGTTAGTGTTAGGGTGAGGGTTAGTGTTAGGGTTGTGTTAGGGTAAGGTAAGGGTTAGTGTTTGGGGTTAGGGTTAGGGTTAGGTGTAAGGGTCAGTGTTAGGATTAGGTGTTATTGTTGGGGTTGGGGTTAGGGGTAAGTGTTAGGGTTAGGGTTAGGGATCAGGGTGAGGGTTAGTGTTAGGGTTAGTGTTCAGGATTAGGGTTAGGGTTCGGGTTCGGGTTTCGGGTTAACGTTACGGTTGGGTTTAGTGTTAGGGTTAGGTTTAGGGTCAGGTTCAGGGTCAGGGTTTAGAGATAGGGTTAGGGTTAGGGTTAGCATTAGCGTTAGGGTTAGCATTAGGGTTAGGGTTAGGGATAGGGTTAGGTTTAGGGGTTAGGGTTAGTGTTAGGGTTAGGGATTAGGGTTAGGGTTACGGTTAGGGTTAGGGTTAGGGTTAGGGTTAGGGTTAGGGTTTAGTGGTTAGCCTTAGGGTTAGGGTTAGTGTTGGGATTTGGGTTAGGGTACTGGTAGGGTCAGGATCAGGGTCAGCGTTTAGGGTTAGGGTTAGCAGTAAGGTTAGCATTAGCGTTAGGGTTAGCGTTAGGGTTAGGTTTAGACTTGGGGTTAGGGGTTAGTGTTAGTATTAGGGTTAGGGTTAGCGGTTGGGTTTAGGGTTAGAGTAAGGGTTAGGGATTCGGGTTAGGGTTAGGGTTGGGGTTGGGGTTAGGGTTTGGATTATGGTTGGGTTTAGTGTAGGGATTGTGGTTCTGGTTAGATTTGGGGTTAGGGTTAGGGTTTGAATTATTTTGGGGTTAGGATTAGGGTTGGGGTTAGGGTTAGGGTTGGGGTTGGGGTTAGGGTTAGGGTTCCGTTGGGGTTAGGGTTAGGGTTACGGTTAGGGTTTGGTTTAGGATTAGGTTTAGGGTTAGGTTTTGGTTTAGGGTTAGGGTTAGGGTTATGTTTTTGGTTAAGTTTTGTTTTATGGTTAGGGTTAGGATTAGGGTTAGGTATTTTGGTTAAGGTTAGGGATAGGGTTAGCGGTTGGGGTTAGGGTTAGTGTTAGGGTTAGGGTTTAGGATTAGGGTTAGGGTTGGGGCTAGTGTTGGGGTTTAGGGTTAACCTTACGGTTGGGTTTAGTGTTAGGGTTAGGGTTGGGGTTAGGGTTAGGTTTAGAGTTAGGGTTAGTGTTGGGGTTCGGGTAAGTGGTTTTGGTTAGGGTTAGGTTAGGTGGTTGGGGTTAGGGTTAGGGTTGGGGCTTAGGGTTAGGGTTAGGGGTTAGGGTTGGGGTTTAGGATTAGGGTTAGGGTTAGGGTTAGTGTTAGGGTTTAGGGTTAGCCTTACAGTTGGGGTTAGTGTTAGGGTTAGGGTGAGGGTTAGGTTCAGGGTCACGGTCAGGGTCGAGGTTAGGGTTAGCGTTAGGGTTAGGGTTTAGGGTTAGGGTTAGTGTTAGGGTTAGGGTCAGGGTCAGGGGTCAGGGTCAGGGAGAGTCTGGGTGGGTTTGGGTTGGTTGAGCGTTAGGATTAGCGTTATGGTTGAGTTGGGTTAGGGTTAGCGTTGGGGTTAGGGTTGGGTTGGGGTTGGGTTAGTGTTAGGGTTAGGTTGGTTTCGGGTTGGGGTTAGGTTTATGGTTGGGGTTAGGGTTATGGTTGGGTTAGGATTCAGGTTTTGTAGGTTGAGTTATGGTTAGGGTTAGTGTTAGGTTTTGGGGTTTAGGGTTAGGGTTAGGGTTAGGATTGGGTTAGTGTTAGGTGTTTTGGTTGGGTTAGGTTTAGGGTTGGGGTTATGGTTGGGGTTAGGGTTAGGTTAGGGTTAGGGGTTAGGATTAGGTTTGGGTTAGGTTACGGTTTAGCGTTAGCGTTAGGGTTAGGGTTAGTGTTAGGATTTGGGGTAGGGTTAGGGATAGGGTCAGGATCAGGGTCAGCATTTAGGGTTAGGGTTAGCATTAGGGTTAGCGTTAGCATTAGGGTTAGTGTTAGGGTTAGGTTTAGACTTGGGTTTAGGGGTTAGTGTTAGTATTAGAGTTAGGGTTAGGGGTTGGGGTTACGGTTAGCGTTAGGGTTAGGGATTAGGGTTAGGGTTATGGTTAGGGTTGGGGTTGGGGTTAGGGTTGGGTTTGGGGTTAGGGTTTGGATTATGGTTGGGCTTAGGGTAGGGATTGTGGTTCTGGTTAGAGTTGGGGTTAGGGTTAGGGTTTGGGTTATTTTTGAGTTAGGGTTGGGGTTGGGGTCAGGGGTTAGGTTTGGGGTTGGGGTTAGGGTTACGGTTGGGGTTGGGGTTAGGGTTAGGGTTATGGTTAGGGTTTGGTTTAGGGTTAGGGTTAGGGTTAGGTTTTGATTTAGGGTTAGAGTTAGGGTTAGGGTTATGTTTAGGGTTAGGTTTTGTTTTATGGTTAGGGTGAGGATTAGGGTTAGGTATTTTGGTTAAGGTTAGGTATAGGGTTAGCGGTTAGGGTTAGGGTTCGTGTTAGGGTTTAGGGTCAGGGTTAGGGTTAGTGTTAGGGTTAGGGTTTAGGATTAAGGTTAGGGTTAGGGTTATGGTTTAGGGTAAACGTTACGGTTGGGTTTAGTGTTAGGGTTAGGGTTAGGTTTGGGGTCAGGGTCAGGGTCAAGGTTTAGGGTTAGGGTTAGTGTTAGGGTTAGCATTAGCGTTAGTGTTAGCGTTAGGTTTAGGTGTGAGGCTAGGGGTAGGTGTTAGGATTAGTGTTAGGGTTAGGGTTGGGGTTAGGGGGTAACAGTTGGGGTTAGGGTTAGGTGTTAGGTTTAGGGATAGGTTTAGGATTAGGGTTAGGGTTAGGGTTAATGGATAGGATTAGGGTTAGGGTTAAGGTTGGGGTAGGGGTTACTGTTAGGGTTAGGGGTTAGCTTTAGTGTTGGCGTTAGGGTTGGAGTTAGGTTTAGTGTTGGGGTTAGGGTTAGCGTTACTCTTGGGTTTTGGGTTAGAAGAGTTTTAGGATTAGGTTTAGGGTTGGGGTTAGGTGTAAGTGTTAGATTTGGTGTTAGGGTTGGTTTAGGGTTAGAGTTACGGTTGGGTTTAGGATTAGGGTTGGGTTAGGGATAGGTATAAGTGTAGGGGTAGGGTTAGGGTTAGTGTTATGGTTAGGGGTTAGGGTTAGTATTATGTTTAGGGGTAGTGGTATGGCGATGCATTGGGGTCAGGTTTAAGGTTAGTGTTATGGTTGGGTTAGGTTTATTTTTAGGGTTAGATTTCGGGTTAGTGTTGGGGTTGGGGCTAGAGATAGGGTTGGGGCTGGGGCTATTGCTAGGGTTATGGCTGGGGCTTAGACTGGGGTTAGGGTTAGGGTTAGACTTATGGGTTGGGGTATGGTTTAGGTTTATGGTTAGTGTTAGGGGCTGGGTTGGGGTTAGAGTTATTGGTTAGGGGTAGGGATACGGGTAGGGGAATGGGTTGAAGTTAGTGTTAGGGTTAGGGTTTGGTTACAGTTAGGGTTAGTGTTAGGGTTTATGGTTTAGGGTTAGAGTTAGGGTTGGGTTTAGGGTTATGGATGGAGTTAGTGTTAGGGTTCAGTGTTAAGGTGAGGGGGTTAGGGTATGGTTAGGGTTAGGGATTAGGGTTAGGTGTAGAGGTATGGTTTGGGGTCAGATTTAGGGTTAGCGTTGTGTTGGGGTTAGGGTCAGGGCTAGGATTAGGTTCAGAAATAGTGCCAGAGCTAAGGCTATGTGTAGGTGTGGGGTTAGGGTTTAGGGTTAGTGTTGGGTTTGGGGTTTAATGTTAGGGTTAGGATTAGGGATAGAGTTGGGGTTGGGTTGCGGTTGGGGTTTAGGTTTAGGGTTAGGTTTGGGGTTTAGGGTTAGGGTCAGGGTTAGGTTTAGTGGTTAGTGTTAGGGTTAGTGTTAGGATTGGGGTTAGGGTTAACGTTAGGGGTAGGTTTAGGGGTTGTCGTTAAGGTTAGGGTTAGGGTTAGTGTTGGTGTTGTTTTAGGGTTAGGTTTAATGTTTAGGGTTAGAGTTGGGGTTAGGGTTTGGGGTTTCGGGATAGGGTTAGTGTTGGATTAGGGTTAGAGTTATAGCTTACGTTTAGGGTTAGTGTTAGAGTTCAGGGTTTAGGTTTAGGATTAGGGTTAAAGTTAGGGTTAGGTTTGGGGTTGGGTTGGCGTTATGTTTAGGGTTAGGGCAAGGGCTAGGGATATGGTTGGGGCTAGGGCTGGGGCTTTGGCTAGGGCTGGGGTTACGGTCAGGCTTAGAGATAGAGTTAGGCTAAGGGTTACTGTTGGATTAGGTTTAGGGTTAGTGTTTAGGTTTGAGGGTTGGGGTTAGTGTTAGGATTTAAGTTTAGGTTTAGGGTTGGGGTTAGGTTTAGAGGTAAGGTTAGGAGTTGTGGTTAGTGTTAGGTTTACGGATAGGGTTAGGTTTGGGTTAGTGTTATGGTTAGGGTTAGTGTTTAGTGTTAGGTTTAGGGTTAGGGTTAGGGTTTAGGGTTTAGAGATAGGGTTAGCTTTAATTTTAGGGTTGGTGTTAGGAGTAGGGGTAGGAATAGGGGTGGTGGTTAAAGTTAGGATTAGTGTTAAGGTTAGGGTTGTGTTAGGGTTAGGGGTAAGTGTGGGTAGATGGGTAGTAGTAGGTTTAGGGTTAGGGTTAGACGAGTTAGGGTTAAGATTAGGGTTAGTGTTATGGTTAGGGTTAGGGTTAGGGTTATGGGTAAGGTTTCGGGTTAAGGTTAGGGTTAGTGTTAGGGTTTAAGGTTAGGGTTAGCGTTTGATTTAGGGTTAGGTGTTAGGTTTATGGTTCGGAGTTAGGGTTAGGGACAGGGGTTAGGGTTAGGGTTGGGGTTGGGGTATAGGGTTAGTGTTACGGGTTGGGGTTAGGGTTAGGGTCAGGGTTTGGATAAGGTTAGGGTTAGGGTTAGGGTTTAGGGGTTAGCGGTAGGGTTATGTTTAGAGTTAGTGCTAGGGTTAGGTCTAGGGCTGGGGCTAGGGTTTGGGGCTAAGCTAGGGCTAGGGGTTTATGGTAAGCGTTGGGTGAGTTTTAGGGTTAGCATTAGGAGTAGGGGAAGGGTTGGGTTAGGGTTAAGGTTGGGGTTAGGAGTAGGGGTAGGGTTGGTTTAGGTTTAGGGGTAGGGGTAGGGGTAGCGGTAGGGTTAAAGGTATGTGTGGGATAGGGTTGGGGTTAGGGTTAGGGTTAGGGTTTGGGTCAGGGGTTGGGGTTGGGGTTAGGGTTAGGGGTTATGGTTGGGGTTAGGGGTTTAGGGTTAGGTTTGGGGTTTGGTTTAAGGTTTAGGGTTAGGTTTTGGGTTAGGGTTAGGTTTAGGATTAGGGCTTAGGGTTAGGGTTAGTGTTAGGGTTAGGGTTAGGGTTAGGTTCAGGGTCACGATCAGGGTTTAGGGTTAGGGTTAGCGTTAGCGTTAGGGTTAGGGTTAGGGTTTGGTAGGGGTTAGGGTTGGGGTTGGGGTTAGGGTTATGGCTGGGATTAGGGTTAGGGTTAGGGTTGGGTTAGGGTTGGGGTTAGGGTTAGGGTTAGAGTTAGGTTTAGGGGTTAGGATTAGGGTTAGGGTTTGGGTTTACGATTAGGGTTAGTGTTAGGGTTATGGTTAGGAGTTAGGGTTAGGTTAGGGGTTTTGGTTACGGTTGGGGTTAGGGTTAGGGTTTGCTTTAGGATTAGTGTTAGGTTAGGGTTAGGGTTAGTGTTAGTGTTATGGTTCGGGCTAGGGATAGTTTTAGGGTTGGGGCTAGTGCTAGGGCTAGGGATTGGGCTAGGGCTGGGGCTAGGATTAGGGTTGGTGTTTAGTGTTATGGTTTGGGTTAGAGTTAAGAGTACGGACAGGGTTAGGGGTTGGGGTTGGGGTTAGTGGGGTTAGGGTAATGGTTGGGGTTGGTGTTAATGTTAGGGTTAACGTTAGGGTTAGGGTTGGTTTGGTTTAGGGTTAGGGTTAGGGTTAGGCTTAGGGTTAGGTTTAGGGTTTGGTTTAGGGTTAGGGTTAGGGTTAGTGGTTTTGATTAGGGATAGGGTTAGGGGTTACGGTTAGGGTTATTGTTAGGGTTTAAGGTTAGGGTTGGGGTTAGTGTTAGTGTTACAGTTTGGGATTAGGGTTAGTGTCAGGGTTTAGGGTTAGGGTTTAGGGTTAGCGTTACAGTTAGGGTTAGTGTTAGGGTTAGGGTTAGGGTTTGGGTTTAGGGTTAATGTTAGGGTTAGGGTTAGGGTTAGGGTTAGGGTTAGGGTTAGGGTTAGGGTTAGGGTTAGGGTTAGGGTTAGGTTAGGGTTAGGGTTAGGGTTAGTTGGGTTAGGGTTAGGGTTAGGGTTTGGGGTTGGGGGTTGGGGTTAGGGTTAGGGTTGGGGTTGGGGTTAGGGTTTCGGGTTAGCTTAGGGGTTGGTGTTAGTGTTAGTGTTATGGTTAGGGTTAGGCGTTATGGTTAGTGTTAGGGTTAGTTTAGGGTTAGGTTTTGGGGTTAGGGTTAGGGGGTTGGGTTGGGGGTTAGGGGTTAGGGTTAGGGTTAGGTTTAGGATATAGGGTTATTGTGAGGGTTAGGTTTATGGTTAGAGTTAGTGTTAGGATTTTATTTTTAGGGTTAGGGTTAGGGTTAGGGTTAGGGTTTGGTTTAGGGGGTTAGGTTAGGGTTAGGGTTTAGGGTTTATGGTTAGGGTTAGGGTTAGGATTAGGGTTAGGTTTATTGTTAGTGTTAGGATTAGGGTTAGGGAAAGTACTTGGGGTTAGGGTTAGGGTTAGGGGTAAGTGTTAGGGTTAGCGTTGGGGTTAGGGTTAGGGTTTAGGATTGGTTTAGGGTTAGGGTTAGTGTTAGGGTTAGGTTTTGGGGTTAGGGTTAGGGTTAGGGTTTAGGGTTAGGGTTAGTGTTAGTGTTTAGGGTTAGCGTTAGGGTTTAGGGTTAGGGTTAGGTTTAGGGTTTTTGGGGTTAGGGTTAGTGGTTAGGTGGGTTAGGGTTAGGTTTGGGTTAGGTTGGGTTTAGGGATTAGTGTTAGGGTTAGGGTTAGCGTTAGTTAGGCTTAGGGTTAGGTTGGTTTGCTTTAGAGTTAGGGTTAGGGTTAGAGTTAGGGATAGGGTTTTGTTTAGGGTTAGGTTGGATTAGGCTTAGGGTTAGGTTTAGGGTTTGGTTTAGGGTTAGGGTTAGGGTTAGGGTGTGTTAGTGGTTTTAGGGTTAGGGTTAGGGGTTACAGTTAGGGTTAGGGTTAGGGTTTAAGTTTAGGGTTGGGGTTAGGGTTAGGGTTACGGTTTAGGATTAGCGTTAGGGTTACTGTTGGGGTTAGGGTTTAGGGTTAGCGTTACGGTTGGGGTTAGTGTTAGGGTTAGGGTTAGGGTTAGTTCAGGGTCAGGGTCAGGGTTTAGGGTGAGGGTTAGCGTTAGGGTTAGGGTTAGGGTTAGGGTTTAGGGGTTAGTGTTATATTTAGGGTTAGGGTTAGGGATTAGGTGTACTTTAGGGTTAGGGGTTAGGGTTAGTTAGCTTTTAGGGTTTGGGATTAGGTTTAGGGTTAGTGGTTAGGATTAGGGTTAGGGTTAGGGCTTGGGGTTGGGGTTAGGGTTCGGGTTGGGGTTAGGGTTGGGATTGGGGTTGGGGTTAGGGTTTGGCTTGTGGTTGGGGTTGGGGTTGGGGTTGGGGTTAGGGTTAGGGTTAGGGTTGGGGTTAGGGTTTATGGTTCAGGTTTGGTTTAGGGCTAGGGATTGGGTTAGGGTTGGCTGGTTCTGGGGCTAATGTTAGGGTTGGGGTTAGGGTTAGTGTTAGAGGTTAGAGGCAGTGGTAGGGGTTGGCATTTGTGTTTGTGTTAGGGTTATCTTTATGGTTGGGTTAGGGTTGGGGTTAGGGTTGGGGCTTGGGGTTTAGGGTTAGGGTTAGTGTTAGGTTAGGGCTAGGGATAGGATTAGGGATAGGGCTGGTGCTCGGGTTGGGACTAGGGCTGGGGCTGGGGTAAGGTTAGATTGGGGTTAGGGTTAGGGTTAGGGGTTAGGATTAGAGCTGGGGCTGGGCTTGGGGCTGGAGTTAGGGTTAGGATTAGGGTAGGGTTTGGGGATAGGGTAAGGTTAGGGTTAGGGTTAGGGTTGGGTTTGGGGTTGGGGTTAGGGTTAGCGTTACTCTTGGGTTAGGGTAAGAAGAGGTTTAGGTTTAGGGTTAGGTTTAGCGTTAGGGGTTCGGGTTAGGGTTAGTGGTTAAGGTTACGGGTAGGGGTAGGGTAGGGGTAGGGGAAGGGGTATGGGTTGGGGTTAGGGTTAGGGTTAGTGTTAGGGTTGGGTTAGTGTTAGGGTTAGCATTAAGGTTAGGGTTTAGGGTTTATGGTTATGGTTAGGCTTACGGTTGGGGTTATGGCTAGGGTTAGGGCTGGGGCTAGTGCTAGGGAGTGCTGGGGCTACAGCTAGGGCTAAGGTTAGGGTTTGGGTTGGGGTGAGGGTTGGGGTTAGGTTTGGGCTTAGGTTAAGGCCTATGGCTAGGGTTAGGACTAGATCTGGTGCTGGGGCTACGGCTGGGGCTAGGGTTCGGGTAAGGGTTAGGATTAGTGTTAGGGTTAGCGTTACAGTTAGGGGTTAGTGTTAGGGTTATGGTTACAGTTAGAGTTAGAGTTGGGGTTGGGGTTGGGGTTAGGTTTGGGGTTGGGGTTCAGTGTTAGGTTTTGAGTTAGGGTTTGGGGTTAGGGTTAGGGTTATGGTTAGTGTTAGCGTTGGGGTTAGGGGTTAGGTTTAGTGTTTAGGGTCAGAATGAGGGTTAGGGTTCAGGGATTTGGGAAAGGGTTAGGGTTAGTGTTAAGGGTAGGGTTAGGGATTGAGGTTAGAGTTACAGTTAGGGTTAGGGTTGGGTTAGGGTTAGCGTTAGGGTTAATGCTAGGGCTAGGGCAAGGCCTACAGCTAGGGTTAGTGTTAAGTTTAAGGGTAGGGTTAGGGGTTGTGGTTAGCATTGGTTTAGGGTTAGGGTTAGAGTTAGGGTTAAGACTTTGGGGTTAGGGTTAGGGCTAGTGCTAGGGTGACATCTGGGGCTAGGGCTGGGTTTAGGTCTGGGGCTAGGGCTAGGGTTAGTGTTAGGGTTGGGTGAGTTTTAGGGTTTACTTTAGGGGTAGGGGTAGGGTTGGGTTAGGGTTAGTAGTAGGGGTAGGGTTGGGATAAGTTTGGGGTTAAGTGTAGGGGTAGGGGAGGGTTGGGTTAAATTTAGGTTTAGAAGATTTAGTGTTAGTGTTAGGGTTAGTTGTAGGGTTAGGGTTGGGGGTTAGGGTTAGGGATAGGGTTAAGGTTATGGTTACAGTTAGGGTTAAGGTTAGGGTTAGGGGTAGGATTAGGGGTTTTGGTTAGTATTACTTTAGGTTTAGGGTTAGGGTTAGGGTTGGGTTAGGGTTAGGGTTATGGTTAGGATTAGGGTTAGGGTTAGGGTTAAGGTTAGGGTTAGGTTTAGGGTTAGGGTATAGGGTTAGGATTAGGGTTAGGATTAGGGTTAAGGTTAGGGTTAGTGTTTGGGTTAGGGTTGGGTTTTGGTTAGCGTTAGGGGTTAGGGTTTAGGGTTAGGGTTAGAGTTAATGTTAGGGATAGGATTAGGGTTAGGGTTGTGGGTTTAGAGTTAATGTTAGGGTTTAGGGTTAGGGTTAGGTTTGGGTTATGGTTAGGGTTAGTGTTTAGGGTTAGCGTCAGCGTTAGGGATTAGGGTTTGCTGATAGGGTTAAGGTTAGGGTTAGTGTTAGGATTAGGGGTAGGGTTAGGGTAAGTGGTAGGGTTAGGGTAAGTGGTAGGTTTAGGGTTAGGGTTAGATGAGTTAGGGTTAGCGTTAGGGTTGGGTTAGGGTTAGGGTTAGGGTTAGGGTTCGGGTTCGGGTTAGGGTTAGAAGATTTAGGGTTAGGGTTACGGTTTAGGGTTAGGGCTAGGGTTAGGGATTAGGGTTTGGGATAGTTTAGGGTTAGGGTTAGGGGTTACGGGTAGTGGTAGTGTATGGGTTGGAGTTAGGGTTAGGTATAGGATTGGGTTAGGGTTAGTGTTAGGGTTAGGGTTTAGGGTTAGGGTTATTGTTAAGTTAGGGGTAGGGGTGGGGTTTAGGGTTAGGGTTAGGGATAGGGTTAGTGTTAGTTTTAGGGTTAGTGTTAGGGTTGGGGTTAGGGTTAGGTTTCGGTTTAGGCTTAGGGTTAGGGATAGTGTTAGTGTTAGCGTTAAGGTTAGGGTTAGGGTTTGGTTAGGTTTAGGGGTGGGGTAAGGGTAGGTGTATGGGTTGGGGTTAGGGTTGGGGTTTGGGTTGGGGTTGGGTTAGGGTTAGGGTCAGTTTTAGGGTTTAGGGTTTAGGGTTAGAGTTAAGGGTAGAGGTAGCGTTAGGCCCTGAGGATAGGTTTACGCCTGGGGCTAGTGCTAGGGCTATGGCTGGGGCTAGGCTAGTGTTGGGCTTAGGGTTAGGGATTAGTGTTAGGGCTAGAGTTAGGGTTTTGTTTAGGGTAGGGGTAGTGGTAGGAGTTGGGGTTAGGGTTAGGGTTAGCATTAGGGTTAGGGTTGGGTTAGGGTTAGGGTTAGGGTTACGGTATAGTTTTTAGGGATTATGGATAAGGTTAGTGTTAGGGTTAGTGTTAGGGTTTAGGGTTAGGGTTTGGGTTAGAATTAGTGGTTAGGGATAGGGTTAGGATTATGGTTAGCACTAGGGTTAGGGTTAGGGGTTAACGTTAGGGTTAGGTTTAGGTTTTAGGGTTATGGTCAGGGTTTGGTTAGGATTAGGGGTTAGGGTTAAGGTAAGGGTTTAGGGTTAGCGTTAGGGTTTGTGTTGGGTTAGTGTTTTGGTTATGGTTAGCTTTTATGGTTACGTTTATGGTTAGGGTTTTGATTAGGATTAGGGTTCGGGTTAGTGGTTAGGGTTAGGGGTAAGGGTAGGGGTAGTGTTAGAGCTAGGGCAAGGGCTGGGGGTTAAGACTAGGGCTACGGTTAGGTCTAGGACTAGGTTTAGTGTTAGTGTTAGGGTTAGGGTTGGGTTGGGTTTAGGGTTAAGGTTTAGTGTTAGGGTTTGGTTTATGCTTAGGGGTTAGGGTTAGGGTTAGGGATTAGGGTTAGTGTTAGGGTTAGGGTTAGGTGTAGGTGTGGGGGTAGGGGTATGGGTTGGGTTTAGTATGAAGCATGGGGTTAAGGTTACTGTTGGATTAGGGTTATTCTTAGTGTTTTGGGTTAGGATTAAGGTTAGGGGTAGTGTTAGGGGTTGTGGTCAGGGTTTGAGTTAGGGTTAGGGTTAGTGTTTGGTTTGGGTTAGCGTTTGTGTTAAGGTTAGAGTTTACAGTTAGTGTTAGATTTAGGGTTCAGGGTTTAGTGTTATGGTTAGGGTTAGAGTTAGGGTTTGGGTTAGCGTTGGGATAGGGTTAGGGTTAGGGCTGGGGCTATGTTTAGTGCTAGAGCTAGGGATATTTTTAGGGGTAAGTTAGGGCTAGGGCTAGGGGTAGATGTGGGGGTAGAGGTAGAGGTAGGGTTAGGGGTTGTAGTTAGTGTAGGGGTTATGGTTAGGTTTTGATTAGGGGTAGGGTTAGAGTTAGTGTTTAGTGTTAGGGTTAGGGTTTAGGGTTTAAGGATATGGTTAGGGTTAGGGTTAGGGTTAAGGAGAGGAATAAGGTTAGGGGTTGTGTTTAGGGTTACGGTTAGGGTTAGGGTTGGGTTAGGGTTAGGGTTATTGTTACGGTTTAGGTTTTAAAGTTAGAGTTAGCGTTAGGGTTAAGGAATAGTGTAGGGTTAGAGTTTTGATTTTGAGTTAGGGTGAGGGTTAGGGTTAGGGATTAGGGATTAGGGATTAGGTTTGGTGTTATGGTTATGGTTAGGGCTTGGGATAGGGTTAGGACTAGGGCTAGTTCTGGGGCTGGGGCTAGGGAAAAGGTTAGGGTTAGTGTTTAGTGTTATGGTTAGGGTTAGAGTTAAGGGTAGGGATAGTGTTGGGGGTTAGGGTTAGGGTTAGGGTTAGGGAAAGAGTTAGGGTTAGGGTCAGGGTTAGGGTTTGAGGTTAGGGTTAGGGTTAGGAAAAGGGTTTATGCTTAGGATTGGTGTTAGGGTTAAAGTTAGGGTTAGGGTTAGAGCTGGGCCTGGGCTGGGGTTTGTGTTAGGGTTAGGGTAGACTTAGGGTAAGGGTTAGTGTTTAGTGTTAGGGTTACGGTTAGGGTTAGGGTTTAGGATTTAGGAATAGGATTAGGGTTAGGGTGAGGTTTAGGTTTAGGGCTAGGTATAGTTTAAGGGCTAGGGCTAGTGCTATGGCTAGGGCTAGGGCTCGGGCTATGGTTAGGGTTAGGGTTAGGGTTTTAGGTTGGGGTATGGGTTATGGGTTAGGGTTAGGGTTAGGTTTAGGATTAGGGTCTGGTTAGGGTAGGATTGGCGTTGGGTTTAAGTTTGGGGTTAGGTTTAGCGTTACTATTATGTTTAGGGTTAGAAGAGGCTTAGGTTAAGGGTTAAGGTTAGAATAGGGTTGGGGCTAGGGTTAAGGGTAGGTTTAGGTGTTGTGGTTAGTGTTATGGTTAGGGTTAGTGTTAGGGTCGGGTTAGGGTTAAGGTAAGGGTTAGTGTTTAGTGTTAGAGTTAGGGTTAGGGTTATGGTTTAGGGTTTAGGGATAGGGGTAGGGGTAGGGGTAGGGGTTAGGGGTTGTGGTTAGGTTTACGGAAAGGATTAGACTTAGGGTTAGGGTTAGGGGTAGGGATAGGGTTAGGGGTACGTGTAGGTTTAGACTAGTTAGGGTTAAGGTAAGGGTTAGGGATAGTGTTAGGCTTATGGTTATGTTTGGGGTTAGAGTTAGGGTTAGGGTTAGGGTTACAGTTAGGGTTAGGGTTAGAGTTAGGGGTTAGGGTTAGGTTTAGGTTTAGGTAGGGTTTAGGGTTAGTGTTAGGGTTAGGGTTAGTGTTAGGTTAAGGGTTACGGTTATGGTTAGGGTTCGGGGTACAGGTAGGGGTAGGGGAATGGGTGGGAGTTAGGGTTACGGGTAGTTTTATTGTTGTGTAAGGATTAGGGTTAGTGTTAATGTTTAGGGTTAGGGTTAGTTTTAGGGTTCAGGGTTTAGTAATAGAGTTAGGGTAAGGGATATGGTTAGGGTTAGGGTTAGAGTTGGGTTAGGGTTGTGGTTAGGGTTACGGTTTAAGGTTTAGGTTTGGGTTTAGGGTTAGGGTTTAGAGTTAGGGTTTGTGTCAGGTTTAGGGTTAGGGTTTAGGGTTAGGGGTAGGGGTAGCGGTATGTGTTGGGGTTTGGGTTAGTGTTATGGTTAGGGTTGGGTTAGGGTTAGGGTTAGGGTTAGGGTTAGCATTACTCTTAGTGTTAGGGTTAGAAGAGGTTTCGGTTTAGGGTAAGGTTTAGGGTTAGGGTTAGGGGTTAGGCTTAGGGTTAGGAGTAGGGTTGGATTATGGTTAGGCTTAGTGTTAGGTTTAGGGTTTTGATAGGTTTAAGTTTAGTGTTGGGGTTGGGGTTAGGGATAGGATTAGGGTTAGCATTACTGTTAGGGTTAAGGTTAGAAGAGGATTAGGTTTAGAGTTACGGTTTCAATAGGGTTAGGGTTAGGGTTAGGGTTAGGGTTAGGGTACTGTTAGGTTTACAGTTGTGGTTGGGGTTAGGTTTAGGGTTAGGTTTAGCGTTACTCTTAGGCTAAGGTTAGAAGAGGTTTCGGTTTAGGGTTTGGGTTAGGGGTAGGGGTAGGTGTAGGGGGTAGGGTTAGTGTTAGGATTGGGTTAGGGTTAGGGTTTAGGATTTATGTTTAGGGTTAGGGTTAGGGTTAGGGGTTTTAGTTATGGTTAGGGTTACAGTTAGGGGTAGGATCAGGGGTTTTGGTTAAGGTAGGGTTACGGTTAGGGGTACGGTCAGAAGTTGTGGTTAGGGTTAGGGTTAGAGTTAGTGTTAGGGTTAGGGTGTCGGGTTTAGGGTTAGGGTTAGGGTTTGGATTAGGGTTAGCGTAGGTGTTAGGGGTTAGTGTTAGGGTTAAGGTTAGTGTTATGGTTTAGGGTAACGGTTAGGGTTAGTGTTAGGTTTAGACGAGTTGGGGTTAGGGTTAAAGTTACGTTTAGGGTTTGGGTTTAGGGTTAGGCCTAGGGATAGACGAGATAGGGTTAGTGTTCGGGTTAGGGGATAGGCTTAGGTTTAGGGTTAGAAGAGTTATGGTTAGGGTTAGGGTTAGAATTAGGGTTAGGGTTAGGGGATAGGCTTATGGTTAGGGTTAGACGAGTTATGGTTAGGGGTAGGGTTTGGTTAGGGTTTGGGTTAGGGTTAGGGTAGGGGTATGGTTTAGGGTTACGGTTAGGGTTAGAGGTAGGGGTAGGGGTCGTGGTTAAGTTTAAGGTTAGGGTTAGGTTAAGGGGTTAGGCTTAGAGTTTGGTTTAGAAGAGTTAGGGTTAGGGTTAGGGTTATGGGTTAGGGTAGGATTAGTGGTTAGGGTTAGGGTTGTGTTTGGGGTTAGGGTTAGGGTTATCATTACTGTTAGGTTGAGTGTAGAAGAGGTTTAGGTTTAGGGTTAGCATTAGAATAAAGTTAGGGTTAGGTTTAGTTTATTAGGGTTAGGGTTAGGTTAGGGATAGTGTTAAGGTTTAGTTTTAGGATTAAGGTTAGTGTCAGGATTAGGGGCTAGAGTTAGGGTTAGGGTTAGGGTTTAGGGAAGGGGTAGGGGTTGGGATATGGATTGGAGTTAGGGTTAGTGTTAGGATTGGGTTAAGGTTAGTGTTAGGGTTAGAATTTGGGGTTAGTGTTAGGGTTAGGATAGGGTTAGGTTTACGGTTAGTTTTAGGGTTATGGTTAGGGTTAATGTTAGGGTTAGGGTTAGGGTGAGAGTTAGGTTAGAGTTAGCGTTAGGGACAGGGTTAGCGTTAGGGGTAGGTTTAGAGTTAGGTTTAGATGAGTTAATGCTAGGGTTAGGGTTAGGGATAGTCTTAGGGTTATGGTTAGGGTTAGGGTTAGAGTTAGGATTAGGGTTAGGGTTAGGGTTACGGTTAGGGTTAGGGGTTAGGGTTAGGTTTAGGGTTAGGGTTAGGGTTTAGGGTTAGTGTTAGTGATAGGGTTTAGGTTTAGGGTTAAGGTTTCTGTTAGGGTTAGGGGTTAGTGTTAGGGTTAGGTTAGCAGCTAAGGTTCCAGTTAGGGTTCGGTGTATGTGTAGGGGTAGGGGAATGGGTTAGAGTTAGGGTTATGGTTAGGTTTAGGGTTGTGTAAGGATTAGGGTTAGGGTTAGGGTCGGGATTAGGGTTTAAGAATTAGGGTTAGGGTTAAGGTAGGGCTAGGGCTGGGCCTGGGGCTGGGGCTACGACTAGGGCTAGTGTTAGGGTGCGGGTTAGGGTTTAGGGTTAGTGTGACGGTAGGGGTAGGGGTATGGCTAGGCTTAGGGCTGGGGCTACGTCTAGGGTTAGGACTAGGGTTAGGGTTAGGCGTAGGGGTAGGTGTATGTGTTGGGGTTTGGGTTAGGGTTAGGGTGAGGGTTGGGTTAGGGTTAGCGTTGGGTTCAGGTTTTAGGGATAGAGTTATGTGTAGGGTTCGGTTTAGGGCTAGGGAGAGGGTTAGGCTAGGGCTAGTGCTAGGGTTAGTGCTAGGGCTAGGGCTAGGGTTAGTGTAAGGGTTAGGGTTCAGGGTTAGGGTTGTTGTTAGGTTTAGGGTTAGGGTAGGGTTTGGGTTCGGGTTTGGTTGGAGTTAGGTTTAGGGTTAAGGTTAGTGTTAGGTTTGGGGCTAGTGCTAGGGCTAGGTTTTAAAGCTAGTGCTATGTCTAAGGATAGGGATAGGACTAGGGTTAGGGTTTGGGTTTAGGGGTAAGAGTAGGATTAGGGGTTGAGGTTAATGTTAGGGTTACGGTTAGGGTTGGGTTAGGGTTAAGGAGAGGTTTGGGATTAGGGTTAGTGTTAGTGTTAGTTTTAGGGTTAGGTCTAGTTTTAGGGTTAGGGTTAGGGTTAGGGTTGGTTTATGGTTTAGGGTTAGGGTTAGTGCTAGGGTTAGTTTTAGGGCAAGTGCTAGTGCTGGGGCTGGGGCTATAGCTAGGGCAAAGTTTAGGGTTAGGGTTTAGGGTTAGAGTTAGGTTTAGGTTTAGGATTTAGGGTTAGTGTAGTTTTAGGGGTAGGGTTAGGGTTAGTGTTAGGTTTTAGGGTTTAGGATTAGGTTTAGGGTTAGAGCTAGGGTTAGGGCTAGGGATAGGGTTAGGGCTAGGGTTAGGGTTAGGATTAGGGGTTAGGGTTACGGGTAGGGGTAGGGGTAGGAGTGGGGAAGGTGTATGGCTTGGGGTTAGGGTTAGGGTTAGGGTTAGGTTTGAGTTAGGTTTTAGAGTTTGGGTTTATGGTTTATCGGTAGGGTTAGGGTTAGGGCTAGGGATAGGGTTAGGGCTATGGCTAGTGCTAGGGCTAATGTTAGGGTTAGGGTTAGGGGTTAGAGGCAGCGGTAGGGGTAGGGGTTTGGGTTTGGGTTAGGGTTATCTTTAGGGTTGGGTTAAGGTTAGGGTTAGGGTTAGGATTAGGGCTAGGTATAGGGTTAGGGCTGGGGCTAGTGCTCGGGTTAGGGCTAGGGCTGGGACTAGGGAAAAGGTTAGGATTAGGGTTTAGGGTTAGTGTTAGGGTTAGGGTTAGGGTTGGGTTGGGATTAGAGCTAGGGCTACGGCTGGGGCTAGAATTAGGTTGAGCGTTAGGGTTGGGTTTGGGGTTAGGGTTAGGGTTAGCGTTAGTGTTAGGTTAGGGTAAGAAGAGGTTTGGATTTAGGGTTAGGTTTAGCATTAGGGGTTCGGGTTAGGGTTAGGGGTTAAGGTTACATGTGGGGTAGGGGTAAGGGTAGGGGAAGAGATATGGTTTGGGGTTAGGGTTAGTGTTAGGGTTGGGGTAGTGTAAGGGTTGGCATTAAGGTTAGGTTTTAGGGTTTTTGGTTAAGGTTAGGTTTAGGTTTAGGGCTAGGGATAGGGTTAGGGCAAGGGGTAGGGTTAGGGCTAGGGTTAGGGTTAGTGTTAGGGTTAAGTTTAGGTTTAGGGTAGTGTTAGGGTTAGGGTTGGGGTTGGGGTTAGGGTTAGGCTCAAGCTTAGAGTTAGGGCTATGGCTAGGGTTAGGGCTGGGGCTAGTGCTGGGGCTAGGGTGTTAGGGTAGGGTTAGAATTGGGTTAGGCTTAGGGTTGGGGTTATGGCTAGGGTTAGGGCTAGGGCTAGAGGTAGGGCTAGGGCTACGGCTGGGGCTAGGGTTCGGGTAAGGGTTAATGTTAGGGTTAGGGTTAGAGATAGGGCAGGGTTAGCTTTAGGGTTAGGGTTTAGGGTTACAGTTTAGAGTTAGGGTTTAGGGTTAGGGTTAGGATTAGGGTTAGGGTTAGGGTTAGGGTTACTCTTAGGGTTAGGAGTTAGGGTTAGGGTTAGGGTTACGGTTATGGTTAGGGGTTATGGTTAGGGTTAGGGTTAGGGTTAGGGGTTAGGGGTTAGGGTTAGGTTACGGTTAGGGTTAGGGTTACGGTTAGGGTTAGGGTTAGGGGGTTAGGGTTAGGGTTACGGTTATGGTTAGGGTTACGGTTAGGGTTAGGGGTTAGGGTTAGGGTGAGGGATAGAGTTTAGGGTTAGGGTTAGTGTTAGGGTTATGGTTAGGGTTAGGGTTAGGTTTAGGGTTGTGGTTGGGGTTATGGTTAAGTTTAGGGTTAGCGTTACTGTTAGGGTAGGTTAGGGGTTTAGGTTTTGGGTTAGGTTTAGATAAGGTTAGGTTAGGGTTAGGGTTTAGAGTTAGGATTAGGGTTAGTGTTAGTATTTGTGGTTACAGTTAGGGTTAGCATTAGGGTTAGGGTTGTGTTAGCATTAGGGTTAGGGTTAGTGTTTGGAGTTAGGGTTAGGTTAGGGTTTAGGGTTTAGGGTTACGGTTAGAGATATGGTTATGGTTAGGGTTGTGTTAGGTTTAGGGTTAGGGTTACGGGTAGGGTAAGGGGGTAGGGTTACGGTTTGGGTGTAGGGTTAGCATTAGGGAGAGGGTTTGGTTAGCGTTTGGGTTAGGGTTAAGGTTAGGGTATAGGGTTTATGGTTAGGGTTAGGGTTTAGGTTTAGGTTTAGGTTATGTTTAGGGTTAGGGTTAGGGCTAGGGCTAGTGTTAGGGCAAGGGCTAGTAGTAGGGCTAGGGCTAAGGCTAGGTTAGGGTTAGGGTTAGTGTTTAGGGTTAGGGTTAGGGTTAGGGTTGGGTTAGAGTTAGCGTTAGGGACAGGGTTAGCGTTAGGGGTAGGTTTAGAGTTAGGTTTAGATGAGTTAATGCTAGGGTTAGGGTTAGGGATAGTCTTAGGGTTATGGTTAGGGTTAGGGTTAGAGTTAGGATTAGGGTTAGGGTTAGGGTTACGGTTAGGGTTAGGGGTTAGGGTTAGGTTTAGGGTTAGGGTTAGGGTTTAGGGTTAGTGTTAGTGATAGGGTTTAGGTTTAGGGTTAAGGTTTCTGTTAGGGTTAGGGGTTAGTGTTAGGGTTAGGTTAGCAGCTAAGGTTCCAGTTAGGGTTCGGTGTATGTGTAGGGGTAGGGGAATGGGTTAGAGTTAGGGTTATGGTTAGGTTTAGGGTTGTGTAAGGATTAGGGTTAGGGTTAGGGTCGGGATTAGGGTTTAAGAATTAGGGTTAGGGTTAAGGTAGGGCTAGGGCTAGGCCTAGGGCTAGGGCTACGACTAGGGCTAGTGTTAGGGTACGGGTTAGGGTTTAGGGTTAGTGTGACGGTAGGGGTAGGGGTATGGCTAGGCTTAGGGCTAGGGCTAGGTCTAGGGTTAGGACTAGGGTTAGGGTTAGGCGTAGGGGTAGGTGTATGTGTTGGGGTTTGGGTTAGGGTTAGGGTGAGGGTTGGGTTAGGGTTAGCGTTGGGTTCAGGTTTTAGGGATAGAGTTATGTGTAGGGTTCGGTTTAGGGCTAGGGAGAGGGTTAGGCTAGGGCTAGTGCTAGGGTTAGTGCTAGGGCTAGGGCTAGGGTTAGTGTAAGGGTTAGGGTTCAGGGTTAGGGTTGTTGTTAGGTTTAGGGTTAGGGTAGGGTTTGGGTTCGGGTTTGGTTGGAGTTAGGTTTAGGGTTAAGGTTAGTGTTAGGTTTGGGGCTAGTGCTAGGGCTAGGTTTTAAAGCTAGTGCTATGTCTAAGGATAGGGATAGGACTAGGGTTAGGGTTAGGTTTAGGGGTAAGAGTAGGATTAGGGGTTGAGGTTAATGTTAGGGTTACGGTTAGGGTTGGGTTAGGGTTAAGGAGAGGTTTGGGATTAGGGTTAGTGTTAGTGTTAGTTTTAGGGTTAGGTCTAGTTTTAGGGTTAGGGTTAGGGTTAGGGTTAGGGTTTATGGTTTAGGGTTAGGGTTAGTGCTAGGGTTAGTTTTAGGGCAAGTGCTAGTGCTAGGGCTAGGGCTATAGCTAGGGCAAAGTTTAGGGTTAGGGTTTAGGGTTAGAGTTAGGTTTAGGTTTAGGATTTAGGGTTAGTGTAGTTTTAGGGGTAGGGTTAGGGTTAGTGTTAGGTTTTAGGGTTTAGGATTAGGTTTAGGGTTAGAGCTAGGGTTAGGGCTAGGGATAGGGTTAGGGCTAGGGTTAGGGTTAGGATTAGGGGTTAGGGTTACGGGTAGGGGTAGGGGTAGGAGTGGGGAAGGTGTATGGCTTGGGGTTAGGGTTAGGGTTAGGGTTAGGTTTGAGTTAGGTTTTAGAGTTTGGGTTTATGGTTTATCGGTAGGGTTAGGGTTAGGGCTAGGGATAGGGTTAGGGCTATGGCTAGTGCTAGGGCTAATGTTAGGGTTAGGGTTAGGGGTTAGAGGCAGCGGTAGGGGTAGGGGTTTGGGTTTGGGTTAGGGTTATCTTTAGGGTTGGGTTAAGGTTAGGGTTAGGGTTAGGATTAGGGCTAGGTATAGGGTTAGGGCTAGGGCTAGTGCTCGGGTTAGGGCTAGGGCTAGGACTAGGGAAAAGGTTAGGATTAGGGTTTAGGGTTAGTGTTAGGGTTAGGGTTAGGGTTAGGGTGGGATTAGAGCTAGGGCTACGGCTAGGGCTAGAATTAGGTTGAGCGTTAGGGTTGGGTTTGGGGTTAGGGTTAGGGTTAGCGTTAGTGTTAGGTTAGGGTAAGAAGAGGTTTGGATTTAGGGTTAGGTTTAGCATTAGGGGTTCGGGTTAGGGTTAGGGGTTAAGGTTACATGTGGGGTAGGGGTAGGGGTAGGGGAAGAGATATGGTTTGGGGTTAGGGTTAGTGTTAGGGTTGGGGTAGTGTAAGGGTTGGCATTAAGGTTAGGTTTTAGGGTTTTTGGTTAAGGTTAGGTTTAGGTTTAGGGCTAGGGATAGGGTTAGGGCAAGGGGTAGGGTTAGGGCTAGGGTTAGGGTTAGTGTTAGGGTTAAGTTTAGGTTTAGGGTAGTGTTAGGGTTAGGGTTGGGGTTGGGGTTAGGGTTAGGCTCAAGCTTAGAGTTAGGGCTATGGCTAGGGTTAGGGCTAGGGCTAGTGCTAGGGCTAGGGCTAGGGTTAGGGTAAGGGTTAGAATTAGGGTTAGGCTTAGGGTTAGGGTTATGGCTAGGGTTAGGGCTAGGGCTAGTAGTAGGGCTAGGGCTACGGCTAGGGCTAGGGTTCGGGTAAGGGTTAATGTTAGGGTTAGGGTTAGAGATAGGGCAGGGTTAGCTTTAGGGTTAGGGTTTAGGGTTACAGTTTAGAGTTAGGGTTTAGGGTTAGGGTTAGGATTAGGGTTAGGGTTAGGGTTACTCTTAGGCTTAGGAGTTAGGGTTAGGGTTAGGGTTAGGGTTATGGTTAGGGTTATGGTTAGGGTTAGGTTAGGGTTAGGGGTTAGGGTTAGGGGTTAGGGTTAGGTTTACGGTTATGGTTAGGTTACGGTTACGGTTAGGGGGTTAGGGTTAGGGGTTAGGGTTAGGGTTACGGTTATGGTTAGGGTTACGGTTAGGGTTAGGGGTTAGGGTTAGGGTGAGGAATAGAGTTTAGGGTTAGGGTTAGTGTTAGGGTTATGGTTAGGGTTAGGGTTAGGTTTAGGGTTGTGGTTGGGGTTATGGTTAAGTTTAGGGTTAGCGTTACTGTTAGGGTAATGGTTAGAAGAGGTTTAGGTTTTGGATTAGGTTTAGAATAAGGTTACGGTTAGGGTTAGGGTTTAGAGTTAGGATTAGGGTTAGTGTTAGTATTTGTGGTTACAGTTAGGGTTAGCATTAGGGTTAGGGTTGTGTTAGCATTAGGGTTAGGGTAAGTGTTTGGAGTTAGGGTTATGGTTAGGGTTTAGGGTTTAGGGATACGGTTAGTGATATGGTTATGGTTAGGGTTGTGTTAGGGTTAGGGTTACGGGTAGGGTAAGGGGTAGGGTTACGGTTTGGGTGTAGGGTTAGCATTAGGGAGAGGGTTTGGTTAGCGTTTGGGTTAGGGTTAAGGTTAGGGTATAGGGTTTATGGTTAGGGTTAGGGTTTAGGCTTTAGGTTTATGGTTATGTTTAGGGTTAGGGTTAGGGCTAGGGCTAGTGTTAGGGCAAGGGCTAGTACTAGGGCTAGGGCTACGGCTAGGGCTAAGGTTAGGGTTAGGGTTAGTGTTTAGGGTTAGGGTTAGGTTTACGTCTAGGATTTAGGGTTAGGGTTATGGTTAGGTTTAAGGTTAGCTTTAGTGTTAGGTTTTAGGATTTAGGCTTAGGGTTAGGGTTAGGTTAGGGTTAGGGATAGGTTTAGGTCTAGGTTTAGGGTTAGGGTTAGGGGTTAGGGTTATGTGTAGACGTAGGGGTAGCGGTAGGGGAAGGAGTATGGCTAGGGGTTAGGGTTAGGGTTAGGGTTAGGGTTGGGTTAGGGTTAGGGCTAGGGATAGGGTTAGAGCTAGAGATAGTGCTAGGGCTAGGGTTAGGGTTAAGTTTAGGGTTAGGATTAGGGTTAGGGTTAGTGTCAGGATCAGGGTCAGGGTCTGGGTCAGAGTCAGTGTCAGGGTTTATGGTTAGGTTTACCGTTAGGGTTAGGGTTAGGGTTAGGGTTAGGATTACGGTTAGGTTAGGGTTAGGTTAGGTAGGGTTAGGGTTAGGGTTAGGGTTGTAGTTGGGGTTAGATTTGGGGTTGGGGTTGGGGTTGAAGTTGGGGTTAGGTTTAAGGTTAGGCTTAGGTTTAGGGTTGGGATTAGGGGGGGGGTTAAGGGGTTGGGGTTGGGTGGGTGGGTTAGGGTTAGGGTTAGGGTTGGGGTTAGGGTTAGGGTTGGGGTTAGGGTTAAGGTTAGTTTAGGGTTAGGGTTAGGGTTAGGATTTAGGGTTATTGTAGGGTTAGAGTTATGGTTAGGGTTAGTGTAATGTTTTAGGGATTAGGATTAGTGTTAGGGTTAGGGTTTGGTTAAGGTTAGATTTAGGGTCAGGGTTTATGGTTTAGGGTTAGAATTAGGGTTGGGTTTAGGGTTGGGGACGGAGTTAGGGTTAGGGTTCACAGTTAAGGTTAGGGTTAGATTTAGGGTTAGGGATTAGGGATAGGGGTAGGGGTATTGGTTGGGGTTAGGTTTAGGGTTAGCGTTGTGTTAGGGTTAGGGCTAGAGCTAGTATTAGGTTCAGAAATAGTGCCAGAGCTAGTGCTATGGCTAGGTGTAGGGTTAGGTTTTAGGTTTAGTGTTAGGTTTAGGGTTTAATGTTAGGGTTAGGGTTAGAAATAGAGTTGGGGTTGGGTTAGGGTTAGGGTTTAGGGTTAGGGTTAGGTTTAGGGTTTAGGGTTATGGTCAGGGTTAGGTTTAGTGGTTAGTGATTGGGTTAGTGTTAGGATTAGGGGTTTGGGTTAAGGTTAGGGGTAGGTTTAGAGGTTGTGGTTAGAGTTAGGTTTAGGGTTAGGGTTAGTGTTGGTGTTGTTTTAGGGTTAGGTTTAATGTTTAGGGTTAGGTTTAGGGTTTAGGGTTTCGGGAGTGTAGCCCTAGCCCTAGCCCTACCTTAACCCTAACCCTAACCCTAACCCGAACCCTATTCCTTAAACTCTAACCCTAACCCTATCCCTAACTCAACCCTAATGCTAACCCCAAACCATAACCCTACCTCTACCCCTACCCTTAACCCTAACCCCTGACCCTAACCTAACCCTAACCCAACACTAACACTAACGCTAAACCTAACCCAAAACCCTAACCCTAACACTAACCTAACACTAAACCTACATCCTAAAAACTTACCTTAACTCTTATACCTTAAACCTTACCCTAACCCTGTTGTCTCCCTCACCATAACCCTAAACCTCTTATAACCCTAAACCTAACATTAACACTAACCCTAAAACTAAACCTAAACCCAAGCCCAAACCTAACCCTAACCCTACCCTAACCCTAACCCTAAAAAAACCCTAATCCTATCCCTCACCTTAACCCTAATCCTAACCCTAACCCCATCCCCAACCCTAACTCTAATCCTATCTCTAAACCCTAAACCCTAACCCTAACCCTAACCTTATCCCTACACTAACACTAACCCTAACCATAGCCCTAGTCCTAACTCTAACCATAACCCTAACTTTAACCCTAACACCTATCCTAATCCTAAACCCTTTTTCTAACCCTAACCCTAACCCAAAACCCTAACCCTAACCCTAACCCTAATCCCTAACCCTAACCCTAACACTAACCCTATCCCTAACCCTAACCCTAACCCCTAACCCTTTCCCTATCCTTAACACTAACCCTAACCCTAACCATAACACTAAACACTAACCCTAATCCTATCACTTGCCCTAGCCCTATCCCTAGCCCTAGCACTAGCCCTTGTCCTAACGCTATCCATAGCCCTAACCCTAACCCTAATACTAACACTAACCCCTAACCCTACCACTAACCCTTAACTATAACTCTCACCCTACCCTATACCTTAACCCTAACCCTAACTCTAACCCTAAACCCTAAACCCTAATGATAACCCTAACCCTAACCCAACCCTAAACCTAAACCTAACCCTAAACACAACCCCTAACCCTATCCCTCCCCTTAACCCTAACCCTAACACTAACCATATCCCTAAATCCTAAACCCTAACCCTAACAGTAAACACTAACCCTAACCCAAACCCTAAACAAACCCTAACCCTAACCATACGCTAACACTAACCACAACCCCTAACCCTACCCCTAACTATACCCCTAACCCTTACCCTAACCCTAGCGTAGCCCTAGCCCTAACAATATCCCTAGCCATAGTCCTAAACCTAGCCCTAGCCGTAACACTAACCCTAACCCAACCCTAACCCAACCATAAACCTAACCCTAACCCTAAACACAACCCCTAACCCTATCCCTCCCCTTACCCTAACCCTAACTATATCCCTAAATCCTAAACCCTAACCCTAACACTAAACACTAACCCTAACCCAAACCCTAAACAAACTCTAACCCTAACCATAACCCTAACACTAACCATAACCCCTAACCCTACCCCTAACTATACCCCTAACCCTTACCCTAGCCCTAGCATAGCCCTAGCCCTAACAATATCCCTAGCCGTAGTCCTAAACCTAGCGCTAGCCTTAACCCTAACCCTAACCCAACCTTAACCGGAAACTCTAACCCTAACACAAACCCTAACCCAACCCTAACCATAACTCTAACCCTAACCCTAAACCTAACGACAACCCCTAACCCTACCTCTAACCTTAACAATAACCCTAAACCAAACACTAACCCTATCGCTAAACCCTAAACCCTAACCCCAACACAACCCTAACCCTAACCCTAAACCGAACCCTAAACCCTAACCCTAACACTAACCTAACACTAACCCTAAATCCTAAACACTAACAGTAACCCTAATACCCTAAACCTAACCCTAACTCTATTCTAACCCTAACCCTAAACCTAAACCTCTTATAACCCTAAACCTAACAGTAATGCTAACCCTAAAACTAAACCTAACCCCAACCCCAAACCTAACCCTAACCCTACCCTAACCCTTACCTTAACCTTAGACTCTAACCCTAACCTAACACTAGCCCTAGCCCTAAAAGTATCCCTAGCCCTAAACCTAACCCTATCCCTAACCTAACCCTAACCCTAACCCTAACCCTAACCCTAACCCTAAGCCCTCTAACCCCTAACCCTAAACCTAACTAACCCTAACCCTAAACCTAACCCTAACCCTAACCCTAAACCCAAACCCTAACCCTAAACCCTAACCCCCTAAACCCTAACCCCCAACCCTAACCCTAACCCTAACCCTAACCCTCTAACCCCAACCTTAACCCCCTAAACCCTAACCCTAACCCTAACCCCTAGCCCTAACCCCTAAAACTAACCCTAGCCCTAAACCTAACCCTAACCCTAACCCTAACCCTAAACCCAAACCCTAACCCTAACCCTAACCCCTAAACCTAACCCTATCCGTAACCCTAAACCCAAACCCTAACCCTAACCCTAACCTAAACCCTAACCCTAACCCTAACCCTAACCCTAACCCAAAACCTAACCCTAACCCTAACCCCTAACCCCTAACCCTAACCCTAACCCTAACCATAACCCTAACCCTAACCCTAACTCATCTAGCCCTAACACTAACCCTACCACTACCCCTACACCTAACCTTACCCCTAACACAACCCTTAACCTAACCCTAACCCTAAACCTAACCACTACCCCTAACCCTACCACTACCCCTAACCCTAACCCTATCACTAACCCTAACACTATCCTAAACCCTAAACCCTAACCCTAACCCCTAACACCAACGCCAACCCTAACCCTAACACTACCCTAACCCAAAGACTAACTCTAGCCCCAGACCTAGCCCTAGACCTAGCCAAAACACTAGCCCTAGACCTAACCCTATCCCTAGCCCTAACCCTAACCCTACACCTGACCCTAAACCCTAACCCTAACACAACCCTAACCCTAACCCTTGCCCACACATATCTTTAACCATACCCCTACCCCTATCCTAAAACCTAACCCTAACCCCTAAACCTACACCTAACCTTAACCCTAAACCCTAACCCTAACCCTAAACCTTAACCCTAGCACTAACCCCTAACCCTAACTTGTCTACCTCTAACCTTAACCCTACCCCTACCCCTACCCCTAAACCAACCCTAACCATAACCCTAACCACAACCCCTAACCCTACTCCTCCCCCTATCCCTAACTCTAACCCTAACCCTATCCCTAAACCCTAAAGCATAACCCTAACCCTAACCCTAACACTAAACACTAACCCTTACCTTAACCCTAACCCAACCCTAACACTAATCCTAATTCTAACACTAACCACAACCCCTAAACCTACCCCTAACCTTATCCCTAACCCTATTCTAACCCTAAACCATAACCCTAACCCTAACACTAACACTAAACACAAACACTAGTTCTAACCCTAACCCAACCCTAACCCCAACTCTAACCTTAACACTAACCACAACCCCTAAACCTCCACCTAACCCTAACCCTAGTCCTAGCCCCAGCCGTAGCCCTAGTCCTAACCCCAGCCCTAGCCCTAGCCTTAAACCTAGCCCTACCCCTAACCCTAACCGCAACCCTAACCCTAAAACCTAACCCGTAACCCAACACTAGACCTAGCCCTAACCCTAGCCCTAGCCCTACCGTAACCCTAACCCTAACCCTAACCCTAATCCCCAAACCCTAGCCCTAACCTTATCCCTAACCCAACCCTAAACCTAACCCCAAACCATAACCCTACTTCTACCCCTACCCATACCCCTAACCCCTGACCCTAACACTAATCCTACACCAACCCTAACCCTAACCCTAAACCTAACCTTAAATCCTAACCCTAACACTAACCTAACACTAACCCTAAATCCTAAACACTAACAGTAACCCTAATACCCTAAACCTAACCCTAACTCTATTCTAACCCTAACCCTAAACCTAAATCTCTTATAACCCTAAACCTAACAGTAACGCTAACCCTAAAACTAAACCTAACCCCAACCCCAAACCTAACCATAACCCTACCCTAACCCTAACCCTAACCATAACCTTAAACCCTAACCCTAACCCTAGCACTATCCCTAGCCCTAAAATTATCCCTAGTCCTAAACCTAACCCTATCCCTAAACTTAACCCTAAACCTAACCCTAAACCTAGCCCGAGCCCTAACCCCTAGCCCTAGCTCTAGCCCTAGCTCTAAAACTATCCCTAGCCCTAAACCTAACACTAACCCTAAACCCTAATCCTAAACCTAACCCTAACCATAACCCTGACCCTAACCGTAACCCAACCCTAACTCGTCTAACCCTAACCCTAACCCTAACCGTAACCATAACACTAAGCCTAACCCTAACTCGTCTAACCCTAACACTAACCCTACCGCTACCCTTATACCTATCCTTACCCCTAACACCACCCTTACACTAACCCTAACCCTAAACCTAACCACTACCCCTAACCCTACCACTACCCCTAACCCTAACCCTATCACTAACACTTACCCTATCCTAAACCCTAAACCCTAACCCTAACCCCTAGCCCCAACCTCAAACCTAATCCTAACCCTACCCTAACCCTAAGCCTAACCCCTAGCCCTAGACCTAGCCCTAGACCTAGCCAAAACACGAGCCCTAGACCTAACCCTACCCCTAGCCCTAACCCTAAACCTACACCTGACCCTAAACTCTAACCCTAACACAACCCTAACCCTAACCCTAACTCGCACATATCTTTATCCCTACCACTACCTCTATCTCTAACCCTAACTCTAACCCCTAAACCTACACCCTAACTCTAACCCTAACCCTAACCCTAAACCCTAACCCTAACCCTAAACCTTAACACTAACCCTAACCCCTAACCCTAACTCGTCTACCCCTAACCTTAACCCTACCCCTACTCCTACCCCTAAACCAACCCTAACCATAATCCTAACCACAACCCCTAACCCTCCCCTCCCCCATCCCTAACTCTAACCCTAACCCTATCCCTAAACCCTAAACCATAACCCTAACCCTAACACTAACACTAAACACTAGCCCTTACCTTAACCCTAACCCAACCCTAACACTCACCCTAACCCTAACACTAACCACAACCCAAAAACCTACCCCTAACCCTAGCCCTAACCCTATTCTAACCCTAACCCTAACCCTATCCCTAAACCCTAAACCATAACCCTAACCCTAACACTAACACTAACACTAAACACTAACACTAGTTCTAACCCTAAAACAACCCTAACCCTAACTCTAAACTTAACACTCACCACAACCCCTAAACCTACCCCCTAACCCCTAACCCTAGCCCTAGCCCTAGCCGTAGCATTAGTCCTAACCCTAGCCCTAGCCCTAAACCGAGCCCTACCCCAACCCTAACCGTAACCCTAACCCTAAAACCTAACCCGTACCCTAACACTAGCCCTAGCCGTAGCCCCAGCCCTAGCACTAGCCCTAGCCCCAACCCCTAGCCCCAGCCCTACCGTAACCCTAACCCTAACCCTAACCCTAATCCCTAAACCCTATACCTAACCCAACCCTAACCCTAACCCCAAACCATAATCCTACTTCTGCCCCCTACCCCTACCCCTAACCACTGACCCTAGCACTAATCCTAACCCAACCCTAACCCTAACCCTAAACTAAACCCTAAACCCTAACACTAACACTAACCTAACACTAACCCTAAATCCTAAACACTAACAGTATCCCTAAAACCCTAAACCTAACCCTAACCCTATTCTAACCCTAACCCTAAACCTAAACCTCTTATAACCCTAAACCTAACAGTAACGCTAACCCTAAAACTAAACCTAACCTCAACCCCAAACCTGAACCTAACCCTGCCCTAAACCTAAACCTAACCCTTAACTTAAACCCTAACCCTAACCCCAGCACTAGCCCTAGCCCCAAAAGTATCCCTAGCCCCAAACCCAACACTATCCCTAACCTTAACCCTAACCCTAACCCCAACCCTAGCCTGAGCCCTAACCCCAGCCCTATCTCTAGCCCTAGCTCTAAAACTATCCCTAGCCCTAAACCTAACACTAATCCTAACCCTAAAACTAAACCTAACCCTAACCCCTAACCGTAACCCTAATCCCTAACCATAACCCTAACCCTAACCCTAACCCCTAAACCTAATCCTAACCGTAACCCTAACCGTAACCATAACACTAACCCTAACCCAAACTCGTTTAACCCTAACACTAACCCTACCGCTACCCTACACCTACCCTTACCCCTAACACAACCCTTTCAATAACCCTAACCCTAAATCTAACCACTACCCCTAACCCTACTACTACCCCTAACCCTAACCCTATCACTAACCCTAACCCTATCTTAAACACTCAACCCTAACCCTAACCCCTAACCCCAACCACAACCCTAACCCTAACCCTACCCTAGCCCTAAGCCTAACCCTAGCCCCAGACCTAGCCAAAACACTAGCCCTAGACCTAACCCTATCCCTAGCCCTAACCCTAACCTTAAACCTGACCCTAAAACCTAACCCTAACCCTGACCCTAAGACAACCCTAACACTAACCCTAACCCACACATATCTTTAACATTACCCCTACCCCTATCTCTAACCCTAACCCTAAATCCTAAACCTACACCTAACCCTAACCCTAAACCCTAACCCTAACCCTAAGCTTAACCCTAACCCTAACCCCTAACCTTAACCCCAAACCCTAACTCGTCTACCCCTAGCCTTAACCCTACCCCTACCCCTACCACTAATCCAACCCTAACCATAACACTAACCACAACCCCTAACCCTACCCCTCCCCCATCCCTAACCCTAAACCTAACCCTATCCCTAAACCCTAAACCATAACCCTAACCCTAACCCTAACACTAAACACTAACCCTTACCTTAATCCTAACCCAACCGTAACACTAACCCTAACCCTAACACTAACCACAACCCCTAAACCTACCCCTAACCGTATCCCTAACCCTATTCTAACCCTAACCCTAAACCTAACCCTCTTCTAACCCTAAACTTAAGAGTAACGCTAACCCTAATCCTAAACCAAACCCCAACACCAACCGTACCCTAACCCTACCCTAACCCTAACACTAACCGTAACCTAACCCAACACAACCTTAACCCTAACCTCCCTAACTCTAGCCCGAGCAGTAGCCCTAACCCTAGCAATAGCCCCAGACCTAAAACTCTGCCTAGCCCTAAACATAACCCTAACGCTAACGCTTATTCTATCCCTAAACCCTAAACCCTACAACTAAACACTAACCCTAACCCTAACCCTAACCCTATCCTAACTCTAACCAGAACCCTAGCCCTAGGCCTAACCCTAACCCTAACCCTAACTTTAACCCTAACACCTATCCTAAGCCTAAACCCTTTCCCCTAACCCTAACCCTATACCCTAACCCTAACCCTAACCCTAATCTCTAACCCAACCCTAAACGTATCCCTAACCCTAACCCTAACCCTAATCCTAACCCCTAACCCTATCCCTAGCCTTAACTCTAACCCTACCGTAACACTAAACACTAACCCGAACCCTATCCCTGGCCCTAGCCCTATCCCTAGCACTAGCACTAGCCCTAGTCCAAACTCTATCCCTAGCCCTAACCATAACCCTAACACTAACCTTAACCCCTAACCCTAACCCTAACCCTAACTCTAACCCCTAAGAATAACTCTAACCCTACCCTATACCTTAACCCTAACCCTAACTCTAACCCTAAACTCTAAACCCTAACAATAAGCTTAACCCTAACCCAACACTAACCTTAACACTAAACACAACCCCTAACCCTACACCTTCCCTAAACCCTAAGCCTAACCCTAACCCTAACCATATCCCTAAACCCTACAACCTTACCCTAACACTAAACACTAACCGTAACCCTATCCCTAACCAAACCCTAACCATAACCATAACCCTAACACTAAACACAACCCCTAAACCTACCCCTACATCTAACCCTAACCATAAACCTAACCCTAGCCCTAGCCCTAGTCCTAACAATATCCCTAGCACTAGCACTAAACCTTGCCCTAGCCCTAACCCTAACCCTAACCCAACCTTTACCCAAACCCTAACTCTAACTCTAACACTAACGATAAACCCTGAACCCTAACCTAACACTTACCCTAACCATAAACTCTAACGCTAACACAAACCCTAACCCAACCCAAACCCTAAGCCTAACCCTAACCCAAAACTTAACCACAACCCCTAACCCTACACCTACACCTAACACTACCCTAACCCCTAACCCTAACCCTAATCCCTAACCATAAACCTAACCCTAACCCCTAACACTAAACCGTAACCCTAACCCTAACTCTCACCCAACCCTAACCCTAACCCCAACACTAAACCTAGTCCCAGACCTAAACCCTAGCCCTAGTCTTATCCCTAGCCCTAGCCCTAGCGCTAGCCCTTACCTTAGCACTAGCCCTAACCCTAAAACATACCCCTAACCCTAACACTCATCCCTAACCCTAACCTTAACCCTAACGTAACCCTATACCCAACCCTAACCCTAACCCTAGCCCTAACTCATCTAACCCTAACCCTAAACCTACCCCTAACCCTAACAGTAACCCATCCCTAAGTCTAACCCTAACCCTCACCATAACCACAACCCCTAACCCTACTGCTAACCCTAACTCTAACACTAACCCTAACCCTATCCCTAAACCCTAAACCATAACCCTAACACTAACACTAAACACTAACCTTAGCCCTAACACTAGCCCAACACTAAAACTAACCTTAACCCTAACCCTAAACCCTAAACCTTAACCCTGACCCTAGTACCCTAAACCTAACCCTAACCCTTTTCTAACCCTAACCCTAAACCTAAACCTCTTCTAACCCTAACCCTAACAGTAACGATAACATTAACCATAACATCAACCCCAACCCAAACCCTAACACTAAGCATAACCCTAAAAATAACACTAAACCTAAACCCTAATCCTAACCCTAACCTTAAATCCTAACCCTACCCCTAAACCCTAAACGTAACCCTAACCCTAACAAAACCCTAAAACTACCCCTACCCCTAACCCTAACCAAAATCCCTACCCCTACCCCTAGCCCTAGCCCTAGCCCTAGCCCTTACCCTAGCCCTATACCTAACCCTAGCCCTAGCACTTAACCCTAAACCCTAACACTTACACAAACCCTAACCCTAACACTAAACACTAACCTTAACCCCTAATCCAACCCTAACCCTAACCCTAAGTCTATCCCTAACCGTAATTATAACCCTAGCCCTAGACCAAGCCCTAGCCCTAGCCCTAACCATATCCTTACCCGTAGCCCTAACCCTAACCCTAACCCCTAACCCCTAACCCTAACTCAAACCCTAAGCCTAACCCTAAACCTAACCCTAACTCTAACCCCAACCCTAACCATAACAATAAACCCTAAACCTAACCCTAACCCAACCCTAACCCTAACCCTAGCCCCAATCCTAGCTCTAGCCCCAGCCCCAGCCCTGACCCTAGCCCCAACCCTAGCAATAGACTTTGCCCCAACGCTAGCCCCTAGCCCTAACCCTAACTCTAACTCTAACCCTAACCCTAACCTTAGCCCCAGCCGTAGCAATAGCCCTAGCACTACTCCTAGCCAAAAACCTAGCCCTAGCCCTACGCTAACCCTAACCATAAACCCTACCCCTACCCCTAACCCCAAAAGCTAACTCTAACCTTAAACCCTAACACTAACCCTAACCCTAACCCTAACCCTAAACCCTAACCCTAACCCTATCCCTAACCCCTAAAGCCTAACCCTAACGCTAAATCTAACCCACTCATAACCCTAAAAGTAAACCTAACCCAACCCCTATCCCTACCCCTAACCCTACCCAACCCTAAACCTAACCCTTACCCTAATCCTACCCCTAATCACAGCACCTAACCCTAAACCTAAACCTAACACTAATCCTCAACCTAACCCTAACCCTATCCCTAAACCCTAAACCCTAACCCTTACCCCAAACACTAGTCCTAACCCCAACCCTAGCCCCAGCCGTAGCCCCAGCCCCAGCACTAGCTCTAGCCCTAAAGCTATCCCTATCCCTAACCCTAACCCTAACCCTAACCCTAACCCTAAATATATCCCTACCCGTAGCCCTAAACCTAACCCTAACCCAACCCTAAAACCAAACCTAACACTAACTCTAACCCTAACCCTAATCTCTAACCCTAACCCTAACCCAACCCTAACCCTAATCCTAACTCTAACCCTAACACCTTATGCTAACACTAACCCTAACACTAACCCCTAAACCTAACTCTATCCCTATCTCTAAACACTAAACATAACCCTAATCCTAACCCTAAACCCTAACCCAACCCTACCCTAACTCTAACCCTAACCCTAACCCTAACTTTAAACCATAAACCTAACCCCAAACCCCTAACCCCTAACCCTACCCTAAGCCATAGCCCCAGCCCCAGCACTAGCTCTAGCATGAGCCCTAACCCTAACAAAACCCTAACTCTAACCCTAACCGCAACCCATACCCCTATCCCTACTCCTAAACCCTAACCTTAAATCTAACCCTAACCTTAACCCTATACCCTAATCCTAACCACTAACCCTAACCTTAACCTATCCTTAACTCTAACCCTAAACCCTAAACCCAAACACTAACCCTAACCCCTAACCCTAACCCAACCCATACCCCTACCCCTACCACTACCCCTAAACGCTAACTCTAACCCTAACCCTAACAATAAACCCTGACCCTAACCCCTAACACTAACCATAACCCTAACCCTAACCCAAAACTCTAACCGTAACACTAACCCTAGCCTAAGCCCCAGCACTAACCCTAGCAAGAGCCCTAGCCCTAACCCTATCTCTAGCCCTAAACCAAACCCTCACAATAAACCTAACCCTAACCCTGGCATCATACCTAACCCAACCCTAAAACTAACCTTAACCTTAACCCCAACCCATCCCAATACCCATACACCTTACCCTAACACTAACCCTAACCACTAACCCTAAACCTAACCCTACCCCTACCACTACCCATACCATTACGCTTAAACCTAACCCAACCATAACCCTAAACCTAAACCTAACCCTAACACTTAACTTTAACCTTAACTCTAACGATAACCCTAACCCTAAACCCTAAACCCTAACACTAACCCTAACCCTAAATTCTAACCCTAACCCTAAACCTAACCCTAACATTTAACACTAACCTTAACCCTAATTTTAACCCTAACCCTAAACCCTAAACCCCTAACCCCAACCCATCCCTAATTTTGGACTAGGGCTAATGCCTGGGCTAGGGATAGGCTAGGGCTAGGGCTAGGGTTAGGTTAGGTTAGGGGTTAGGGTTAGGTTTAGGTTAGGGTTAGGATTTGGTTTAGGGTTATGATTAGAGTTAGGGTTAGGTTTAGCGTTACTCTTAGGTTTAGGGTTAGAAGAGGTTTAGGTTTAGGGTATGGTTAGGGGTTAGGGGTTAGGGTTAGGGGTTAGGGTTAGGTTAGGGTTAGGGGTTAGGTTGTAGGTTTAGGGTTAGAGGGTTTAGGTTAGGGTTGGTGGTTGGGTTAGGGTTACGGTTAGGATTAGGAGTTAGGGTTAGGGTTAGGGATAAGGGTTAGGGTTAGGGGTTAGGGTTAGGATAGTGTTAGGTTTAGGGTTAGGGTTTGGTTTAGGGTTAGGGTTTGGTTTAGGGTTAGGGTTAGAGTTAGGAGTTTTGGTTAGGGTTATGGTTAGTGTTAGGGGTTATTTATAGGGTTAGATTTAGGGATAGGTTTAGAGGTTTTTGTTATGGTTAGGGTTAGTGTTAGGGTTAGGTTTAGGGTTAGGATTTGGTTTTGGGTTAGGGTTAGGGGTTAGGTTAGGGTTAGTGTTAGGTTTAGGGTTAGGGTTTGGTTTAGGTTAGAGTTAGGGTTCGGGGTAGGGTTAGGGTTAGGTTTAGGGATTAGGGTTAGGGTTAGGGTTAGGATTAGGGGTTAGGGTTAGGGGTTAGGGTTTAGGGTTAGGGTTAGGGTTATGGGTTAGGGTTAGGTTTAGGTTTAGGGTTTGGTTTAGGGTTTGGTTTAGGGTTAGGGTTAGGGTTAGGGTTTGGGTTAGGGTTACGTTTAGGGTTAGGGTTTGGTTTAGGGTTAGGGTTAGGATTAGGGTTCCGTGTAGGGTTAGGGGTTTTGGTTAGGGTTAGGTTTAGGGTTAGGGGTTAGGGTTAGGGTTAGGGTTAGAGTTTAGGTTAGGGTTAGGTTTAAGGATAAGTTTTAGGGTTAGCATTAGGGTTAGGGTTGTGTTAGGGTTAAGGTTAGTGTTAGGGTCAGGGTCAGGGTCAGGGTTTAGGGTTCGAGTTAGCATTAGGGTTTGCGTTAGAGTTAGGGTTAGGGTTAGGATTAGGGGTAGGCTTAGGGTTAGGGTTAAGGTTAGGGGTTAGGGTTAGCGTTAGGTTTAGTGTTTAGGTTAGTGTCAGGGTTAGGTTTAATGGTTATTGTTAGGGTTAGTGTTAGGATTAGGGGTTAGTTTTAAGGTTGAGGTAGGTTTAGGGGTTTTGTTTAGAGTTAGGGTTAAGTTTAGTGTTGGTGTTGTTTTAGGGTTAGGTTTAATGTTTAGGGTTAGGGTTAGGGTTAGGGTTTAGGGTTTCAGGATAGGGTTAGGGTTGGGTTAGGGTTAGAGTTATAGCTTATTTTTAGGGTTAGTGTTAGAGTTCAGGGTTTAGATTTAGGATTAGGGTTAAAATTAGGGTTAGATTTAGGGTTGGGTTAGCGTTAGGTTTAGGGTTAAGGCTAGTGCTAAGGACATGGTTAGCTCTAGGGCTAGGGCTTGGGCTAGGGCTAGAGTTACGGTGAGGATTAGGGATAGAGTTAGGGTAAGGGTTAGGGTTGGATTAGGTTTAAGGTTCGTGTTTAGATTTCGGGTTAGGGTTAGAGTTAGGATTTAGGTTTAGGTTTAGGGTTAGGGTTAGAGGTAAGGTTAGTGTTAGGTTTAGGGATAGGGTTAGGTTTGGGTTAGTGTTAGGGTTAGGGTTAGAGTTTAGTGTTAGGGTTAGGGTTAGGGTTAGTGTTTAGGGTTTAGGGATAGGGTTAAGTTTAATGTTAGGATTAGTGTTAGGAGTAGGGATAGGGATAGGTGTGGTGGTTAAGGTTAGGATTAGTGTTAAGGATTGGGTTGTGTTAGGGTTAGGTGTAAAAGTAGGTAGATGGTTAGTCGTAGGTTTAGGGTTAGGGTTAGACGAGTTAGGGTTAAGATTAGGTTTAGGGTTACGGTTAGGTTTAGGGTTAGGTTATGGGTAAGTTTTTGGGTTAGGGTTAAGGTTAGTGTTAGGGCTTAAGGTTAGGGTCAGCGTTTGAGTTAGGGTTAGGTGTTAGGTTTATGGTTAGGTGTTAGGGTTAGGTATAGGGGTAGAGGTAGGGGTAGGGGCATTGGTTGGGTATAGGGATAGGATTAGGGCTAGGTGTTGGGCTAGGGTTAGTGTTATGGTTAGGGTTTTGGGTTAAGGTTAGGGTTAGGATTAGGGTTAGGGTTTAGGGTTAGTGTTAGGGGTTGGGGTTAGGGTTAGGGTCAGGTTTGGAATAAGTTTAGGGTTCGGGTTAGGGTTAGGGTTTAGAGTATAGGGGTAGGGTTATGGTTAGGGTTAGTGCTGGGGTTAGGTCTAGGACTAGGGCTAGGGTTGGGGCTGGGCTAGGGATAGGGTTAGGGTTAGGGTTGGTTGAGTTTTAGGGTTAGCATTAGGGGTAAGGGTAGGGTTAGGTTAGGTTTAGGGTTAGGGGTAGAGGTAGGGGTAGGGTTAAAGTTATGTGTGGGTTAGGGTTAGGGTTCGGGTTCGGGTTAGGGTTGGGTTAGGATTAGGGTTAGGGTTAGGGATAGCGGTTAGGTTTAGGGTTAGGGGTTAGGGTTAGGGTATAGGGTGAGGGTTAGGGTTAGAGTTAGTGTTAGTGGTAGAGCTAGGGCTAGGGTTAGGGTTAGTGTTTAGTGTTATGTTTAGGGTTAGAGTTAAGGGTAGGGATAGGGTTAGGGGTTAGGGTAGGGTTAGGGATAGTGTCAGGTTTAAGGTTAGGGTTAGGGATTAGGGTTAGGGTTAGGGTTGGGTTAGGGTTAGGGTTAGGTTAGGGTTTAGGGTTTAGGGTTAGGGTTGGGGTTAGGGTTAGGGTTAGGGCTAGAGATAGGGTTAGAGCTAGAGATAGTGCTAGGGCTAGGGTTAGGGTTAGGGGAAAGGTTAGGGTTAGGGGTAGGGGTACGGTTAGGACTTCTGGTTAGGTTTAGTGTTACGGTTATGATTGGATCAGGATTAGGGTTAGGGTTAGGGTTATGGTGTAGAGTTTAGGGTTAAGGTTAGTGTTAGGGTTAGGGTTTAGGGTTAGGGTTCAGTTTAGGTTTAGGATTTAAGGTTAGGGTTAGGGTTAGGGTGTAGAGTTTAGGGTTAGGGTTAGTGTTAGTGTTAGGTTTTAAGGTTAGAGTTAGCGTTAAGGATTAGGGTTAGGGTTAGGATAAAGGTTAGTTTTAGATTTAGGGTTAAGGTTAGGGTAAGTGTTAGTGTTAGGGTTAGGGTTGGGCTTAGTGTTAGGGTTAGGGTTAGGTTTATGGTTAGGGCATGTTTAGGGTTAGGGTTGGGGTTTTTAGGGTTAGGGCTAGGGTTAGTGTTACTGTTAGGGTTATGGTTAGAAGAAGTTTAGATTTAGGGTTAGGGTTAGGGTTAGGGTTAGTGCTAGGGCTAGGGATAGGGTAAGGGCTAGTGCTAGGGCTAGGGCTATGGCTAGTGCTAAGGTTAGGGTTAGGGTTTAGGATTAGGGTTAGGTTTAGGTTTAGGATTTAGGGTTAGGGTTAGGGCTAGCATTAGGGTTAGGATTTAGGGTTTAGGCTTAGGTTAGGGGTTAGGGTTAGGGCTAGGGATAGGGTTAGGGCTACTATTAGGGTTAGGGTTAGGGGTTACGCTTATGTGTAGGGGTAGGGGTAGGAGTAGGGGAAGCAGTATGGCTAAGGATTGGGGTTAGGGTTAGGGTTAGGGTTACGGTTAAGTTTAGGTTTTAGGGTTTACGGTTAGGGTTAGCGTTAGGGTTAGGGCTAGGGATAGGGTTAGAGCTAGGTATAGTGCTAGGGCTAGGGTTAGGGTTAACTTTAGGGTTAGGGTTGGGGTAGGGATAGGGTTAGGACTTCTGGTTAGGTTAGGGTTAGGGTTATGGTTGGATTAGGGTTGTGGATAGGGTTAGTGTGTAGAGTTTAGGGTTAAAGTTAGTGTTAGGGTTAGGGTTAGATTTAGGTTTAGGATTTAAGGTTAGGATTAGCGTTAGGGTGTAGAGTTTAGGGTTAGGGTTAGTATTAGTGTTAGGCTTTAGGGTTAGGGTTAGCGTTAGGGTTTAGGGTTAAGGTTAGTTTTAGATTTAGGGTTAAGCTTAGGGATAGTGTTATTGTTAGTGTTAGGGTTAGGGTTGGGCTTAGTGTTAGGGTTAGGGTCAGGTTTAGGGTTAGAGTTAGGTTAGGGTTAGGGTTAGGTGTAAGGGTGGGATTAGGGGTTGAGGTTAGTGTTAGGGTTAGAGTTAGGGTTGGGTTAGATTTAGGGTTAGGTTTGGGATTAGAGTTAGTGTTAGTGTTAGTGTTAGGTTTACAGTTAGGGCTAGTTTTAGGGTTAGGGTTAGGGTTAGGGTTTATGGTTTAGGGTTAGGGTTAAGGCTAGGGTTAGTTTTAGGACAAGGGCTAGTGCTAGGGATAGGACTACGGCTAGGGCTAAGGTTAGGGTTAGTGTTTAGGGTTAGTGTTAGGTTTAGGTTTAGGATTTAGGGTTAGTGTAGTTTTAGGGGTAGGGGTAGGGTTAGTGTTAGCTTTTAGGGTTAAGGATTAGGTTTAAGGTTAGGGTTAGGGCTAGGGATAGGGTTAGGCTAGGTTAGGTTAGGATTAGGGGGGTTGGGTAGGGGGGGGTGGGGGTTTGGGTTAGGGTTAGGTTAGGGTTGGGGTTTAGGGTTAGGGTTAGGGTTAGGGTTAGGGGATAGGGTTAGGGTTAGGTTAGGTTAAGGGAGGGTTAGGGGTTAGGTTTAGGGTTAGGGTTAGGGTTAGTGTTAGGGTTAGGCTTTATGGTTAGGGTTAACGTTAGGGGTTTGGGTTAGGGTTAGGGTTAAGGTTAGTGTTAGATTTAGGGTTCGGGTTAGGGTTATTGTTACGGTTAGGGTTAGGTTTAGGGTTAGGGTATGTTTAGTGTTAGGTTTGGGGTTGGGGTTACGGTTAGGGTTAGGGTTAGTGTTACTCTTAGGGTTAGGGTTAGAAGAAGTTTAGATTTAAGGTTAGGGTTAGAAAAGCGTTAGGGTTAAGGTTAGGGTAGGATTAGGGTTAGAGTTGGGATTTGGGTTAGGGTTAGGGTTAAGTTTATGGTTAGCTTTACTGATAGGGTTAGGGTTAGAAAAAGTTTAGGTTTAGGTTTAGGGTAAGAATAGGGTTAGGGTTAGGGTTAGTGTATTAGGCTTATGGTTAGCGTTTAGGAATTTAAGGTTAGGGTTATGTTAGGGTTAGGGTTAGGGTTAGGATAGGGTTAGGGCTAAGGTTGGGGTTAGAGTTATGGTTGGGTTAGGGTTAGTGTTAATATTGGATAGGATTAGGGCTACGGATAGGGTTAGGTCTAGGGTTAGGTTTAGGGTTTGGGGTTAGGGTTATGGGTAGGGATAGGAGAAGGGGTATGGCTTGGGGTTATGGTTAGGGTTAGGGTTAGAGTTGGGTTAAGGTTAAGTTTAGGGTTTAGGGTTAAGTTAGAGTTAGGGTTGGGTTATGGTTAGCTTTATTCTTAGGATTAGGGTTAGAAGAGTTTTAGGTTTAGGGTTATGGTTAGAATAGGGTTAAAGTTATGATTAGGGAAATAGGGTTACGGTTATTATTTATGATTTAGGGTTAGGGTTAGTTTAGGGTTAGGGTTAGGTTTAGGTTTAGGGTTAGGGTTAGTACCGGGTTAGGGTTAGGGCTAGTGATAGGGTAGGGCTAGGGTTAGGGTTAGGGCTAGGGATTATTGTTACGGGTAGGGTTAGGGGAAGGGGTATGGCTTGGGGTTAGGGTTAGGGTAAGGGTTAGGGGTTAGGGTTAGGGTTAAGGTTAGGGTTAGGGGATAGAGTTAGGGTTAGGTTTAGGGTTAGGGTTAGCATTACCCTTAGGTTTAGGTTAGAAGAGGGTTAGGGTTAGGGGTTTTGGTTAGGGTTACGGTTAGTGTTAGGGTTAGGGTTAGGAGATAGATTTAAGGTTAGGGTTAGGGTTAGGATTAGGGTTAGAGTTAGCAGTTAGGGTTAGGATTAGGGTTAGGGGTTAGGGTAAGGGTTGGGGTTAGGGTAAGGGTTATGGTTAGGGTTAGCGTTACTCTTAGGTTTAGTGTTAGAAGAGGGTTAGGGTTAGGGTTTGGGTCAGGATCAGGGTCAGGGTCAGGGTCAGAGTCAGGGTCAGGGTTTAGGATAAGGTTTAGCGTTAGGGTTAGTGTTAGCGTTAGGTTTAGGGTTAGGGTTAAGGGTTAGGGTTAGTGTTAGGGTTAGGGTTAGGATTAGGGTTAGGGTTAGGGTTAGGGGTTAGGTTTAGGGTTACGGTTACGGTTGGGGTTGGGGTTGGGCTTAGGGTTAGGGTTAGGGTTAAGTTTAGGGTTGGGGTTAGCATTGGGGTTGTGGTTAGGGTTAGGGTTAGGTTTGGGGTTAGGGTTATGGTTGGGGTTAGGGTTAGCGTTAGGTTTAGGGTTAGGGTTAGGGTTATTTTAGGGTTAGAGTTATTGTAGGGTTAGGGTTAGGGTTAGGGTTAGGTTTTAGTGTTTAGGATTAGTGTCAGGGTTAGGGTTAGGGCTAGATGTAGGGTTAGGGCTAGGGTTGGGATTAGCGTTATGGTTAATATTAGGGTTAGGGTTAGGTTTAGGTTAGGTTTAGGGTTAGGGTTATTTTTACTCTTAGGGTTTGGTTTAGGGTTAGGGTTAGGGTTAGGGTTAGGGTTTAGGGTTAGGATTAGGTTTATGGTTAGCGTTAAGATTATGGTAAGGGCTAGGGTTAGGGTAAGGGTTAGAGTTAGGGTTGGGTTAGGGTTAGGTGTAAGTGTAGGGGTAGGGTTAGGGTTACAGTTAGGGGTTAGGGTTAGTATTAGGTTTAGGGGTAGTGGTATGGGGATGAGTTGGGGTCAGGGTTAAGGTTAGTGCTATGGTTGGGTTAGGTTTTTGTTAGGGTTAGAATTAGGGTTAGTGTTAGTGTTTGGGTTAGGGCTAGAGATGGCGTTAGGGTGAGGGCTATTGCTAGGGCTATGGCTAGGGCTTAGACAAGGGTTAGGGCTAGGGTTAGAGTCTTAGGTTAGGGCATGTTTTAGGGTTATGGTTAGTGGTAGGAGTTAGGGTTAGTGTTAGGGTTAGAGTTATCGGTTAGGTGTAGGGGTACGGGTAGGGGAATGGGTTGAAGTTAGTGTTAGGGTTAAGGTTTGGTTAGGGATAGTGTTTGGGTTAGGGTTGGGGTTAGGGTTAGGATTAGGGCTAGGGTTGGGGTTAGGGTTGGGTTTGGGGTTAGGGTTAGGGTTGGGGTTAGGTTTAGGTTTAGGGTTAGGTTTAGAGGTAGGGTTAGTGTTGGGGTTTGGTTAGGGATAGGTTTAGTGTTCAGGTTTAAGGTTAGTGTTAGGATTAGTGTTAGGATTAGGGTTTAGGGTTAGTGTTAGGGTTAGGGTTAGGGTTTAGGGTTAGGGCTAGTGTTAGGTTAGGGTTAGTGTTAGGGTCTGGTTCAGGGTCAGGGTCAGGGTCAGTGTTTAGGGTAACCTTTAGCATTATGGTTAGCGTTAGGGTTAGGGTTAGGTTAGGGTTAGGTTAGGTGTTAGGTGTTAGGGTTAGGGTTAGGGTTTAGGTTAGGGTTAGGGTCAGGGTCAGGGTCAGGGTCAGGGTCAGAGATAGGGTCAGGGTTTAGGTTAGGTTTAGCATTAGGGTTAGCGTAAGTGTTAGGTTTAGGGTTAGGGTTAGCATTAGTGGTTTTGGTTAGGGTTAGTGTCAGGGTCAGGGTCAGGGTCAGGGTCTGAGTCAGGGTCAGGTTTTAGGGTTAGGTTTAGTGTTAGGGTTAGTGTTAGTGTTAGCGTTAGTTTTAGGGCTAGGGTTAGAGGTTAGGGTTGGGGTTAGGGTTAGGGTTGGGGTTGGGTTTGGGGTTAGAGTTGGGGTTAGGGTTAGGGTTAGGGTTATGGTTAGTTTTAAGGTTGGGGTTAAGGTTAGGTTTGGGGTGGGGTTAGGGATAGGGTTGGGGTTAGGGTTAGGTCAGGTTTAGGGTTAGGGTTTTGGGTTATTGTAGCGTTATGGTTATGGTTAGGATTAGTGTTAGGTTTTAGGTTTTAGGATTAGTGTTAGGGTTAGGGTTAGGCCTAGGGATAGGGTTAGGGCTAGGGTTAGAGTTAGTGTTAGGGTTAATATTAGGATTAGTTTTAGGTTTAGTTTAGTGTTAGGGTTAGGGTTAGTGTTACTCTTAAGGTTTGGGTTAGGGTTAGGGTTAGGTTTTAGGTTAGGATTAGGTTTAGGGTTAGGGTTAAGATTATGGTAAGGGCTAGGGCTAGGGTTAGGGTTAGGGTTAGGGTTGGGTTAGGGTTAGGTGTAAGTTTAGGGGTAGGGTTAGGGTTAAGGTTACAGTTAGGGGTTAGGGTTAGTATTAGGGTTAGGGGTAGTGGTATTGGGAGGGGTTGGGGTCAGGGTTAAGGTTAGTGCTATGGTTGGGTTAGGTTTTTGTTAGTGTTAGAATTATTTTTAGTGTTAGTGTTAGGGTTACGGCTAGAGATGGGGTTAGAGCTAGGGCTATTGCTAAGGCTATGGCTAGGGCTTAGACTAGGGTTATGGTTAGTGGTAGGGATTAGGGTTAGTTTTAGGGTTAGAGTTATCGGTTAGGGTTAGGGGTACGGGTAGGGGAATGGGTTGAAGTTAGTGTTAGGGTTAGGGTTTGGTTACGGCAGGGATAGGGTTAGGGTTTACGGTTTAGGGTTAGAGTTAGGATTGGGTTTAGGGTTAGGGATGGAGTTTGGGTTAGGGTTCAGAGTTAAGGTTAGGGTTAGATTTAGGGTTAGGGATTAGGATTGGCGTAGGGGTATGGGTTGGGGTTAGGTTTAGGGTTAGCGTTGTGTTAGGGTTAGGCTAGGGCTAGGATTAGGTTCAGAATTAGTGCCAGAGCTAGGTCTATGGCTAGGTGTAGGGTTAGGGTTTAGGGTTAGTGTTAGGTTTAGGGATTAATGTTAGGGTTAGGGTTAGGGAAAGAGTGAGGGTTGGGTTAGTGTTAGAGTTTAGGGTTAGGGTTAAGGTTAGGTTTAGGGTTTAGGGTTAGGGTCAGGGTTAGGTTTAGTGGTTAGTGTTAGGGTTAATGTTAGGATTAGGGGTTAGGGTTAACGTTAGGGTTAGGGTTAGTGTTAGGGTTGGGGGTAGGTTTAGGGCTAGGGGTACGGTTAGGGCTAGGGCTAGTGCTTGGGCTAGGGCTAGGGTTACGTTTAGGGTTAGAGAAAGAGTTAAGGTAAGGTTAGGGTTGGGATTAGGTTTAGGGTTAGTGTTTAGGTTTAGGGTTAGGGTTAGTGTTAGGATTTAGGTTTAGGTTTGTGGTTAGGGTTAGGGTTAGAGGTAAAGTTAGGGGGTTGTGGTTACTGTTAGGTTTAGGGATAGGGTTAGGGTTAGGGTTAGTGTTTAGTGTTAGGTTAGGGTTTAGGGTTTAGGGATAGGTTGAGGTTTAATGTTAGGGTCAGTGTTAGGTGTAGGGGTAGGTACAGGGGTGGTGGTTAAGGTTAGGATTAGTGTTAAGATTAGGGTTTGTGTTAGGGTTAGGGTTAGGGTTAGGTAGATGGGTAGTAGTAGGTTTAGGGGAGAGGTTTAGGGTAGGGTTAGGGTTAGGGGTTAGTGTTAGTGTTAGGGTTAGGGCTTAGGGTTAGGGTTTGGGTTAGGTTAGGTTAGGTTAGTGTTTAGGTTTAGGTTAGTGTTAGGGTTAGGGTTAGGGTTAGGGGTTAGCATTATGTCTTAGGTGTTAGGGTTAGAAGGGTTTAGGGGTAGGGATTAGGGTTAGGGGGGTTAGGGTTAGGATTAGGGTTAGGTTTAGGGTTAGGGGTTTAGGGTTAGGATAGGGTTAGGGGTTAGTGTTAGGTTAGGGTTAGGGCTAGGGTTAGGTTAGGGCTAGGGTTAGGGTTAGGGTTAGGGTTAGGGTTAGGGTTTAGGGTTAGGGTTAGGGTTAGGGTTAGTGTTTAGGTTAGGGTTAGGATTTGGGTCAGGGGGGGGTCAGGGTTAGGGTTTGGGTTAGGGTTAGGGTTAGGGTTAGATTTAGGGGTAAGGGTTAGGGTTAGGTTTGGGGTTAGGTTTAGGGTGAGGGCTAGGGCTAGGGTTAGGGTGAGGGTTAGGGGTTAGGGTTAGGGTTAGTGTTAGGTTAGTGTTAGGGTTAGGTTGGGGTTGGGGGTAGGGTTTAGTTGGGGTTAAGGTTGGGGCTGGGGTTAGGGTTAGGGTAGGGATTGTGGTTAGGGGTTTAGGGTTGGGTGGGTTGGGATTAGGTTTAGGGTTGGGGGTTAGGCTTAGGGTTAGAGTTAGGGTTTGGGTTAGGGTTAGGTTTAGGGTTAGAGGGTTAGGGTTAGGGTTAGGGTTAGGTTAGGGGTTGGTCATTAGGGTTTGGTTTAGGGTTAGGGTTAGGGTAAGAGTTTAGGGTTTGGTTATGTGTTAGGGTTAGGCTTGGGGTTAGGGTTAGAGTTAGGCCTTGGGTTTAGGGTTAGGGGGTTAGGGTAGGGTTAGGGTAGGGTTGGCGTTGGGGTTTGGTTTAGGTTTAAGGTTAGGATTAGGTACCTTAGGGTTAGGGTAAGGGTTAGGGTTAGCATTATTCTTAGGTTTAGGGTTAGAGGGTTTAGGGTTAGAGTTAGGGTTAGGGGTTAGGGTTAGCATTATTCTTAGGTTTAGGGTTAGGGTTAGGGTTAGGGTTAGAGCTAGGGTTAGGTGTTAGGGTTAGGTTTAGGGTTTAGGTTTAGGTTTAGGGTTAGGGTTAGGGTTAGAGAAAAGGTTAGGGGTTGGGGTTAGTGTTAGGTTTAGAGTTAGGGTTAGGTTTGGGTTAGTGTTAGGGTTAGGGTTAGAGAGGTTTAGGTTAGGGTTAGGTTAGGGTTAAGGTTAGGGGTTAGGTTTAGGGTTAGGGTTAGGGTTAGGGTTAAGGGTTAGGGTTAAGGTTAGTGGTTAGGGTTAGGGTTGGTGTTAGGGTTTAGGGTTAGGGTTAGGGTTAGTGTTTGGGTTAGGTTTAGGGTTAGGGTCAGTGTCATGGTCAGGGTCAGGGACAGGGTTTAGGGTTATGGTTAGCGTTAGGGTTAGCGTTAGCATTA